>JAUUDW010481656.1:0-11445 GCA_032361385.1 Panulirus guttatus | reverse complement strand
TAAGCGACGCTTGACAGTTAATGATGTACATTCCACTCAGCAGCGTTTTAGCAGAATAAACAAATTAAGGATAGGATACGTTTTTTCTTCGGTAATGCCACAGTCGACAAGAGTCGAAATGGCTCCTACAAAAACTATATTGCATTCCAAGACTCTTGAGTACTTAGTATAGTGACAAGATACTGGACCTCCATACACGGTCCACATATCGGCCATGAGCAGTTTACATGTTATCATACAAAGAAGTCAACCACATATATCTATGTCTGCAGTGTTACTGTATATACCATAGATTCATGACTTGTTACGTTACAAAGCAGTAACATCTGCTTTTATCTTATTTACTTATTCAATTTGGGCGTATATTTGTCTGTGTGGATGCAACAGTTTAACGCGAGGACAGTTGCATCTATCAACGTGTCTGGAGGACGGAAATGGTCCAATATCCAGCCCTTCCCATGCCGCAGTTACTTGAGGGAAACAAAGAAGAGTTTATACAAAGGAACAAAAAAGAATCCAATCAGCAACAGACCAATGGGTTCTTTCGAAGCTGTTTGTGATAGTGGAAGACATTATGAACTCATTGATTAATTGCGTGGTAAAAGTTAAGTTATACATATAATTCACTCTGAATAACCTGTAAACAAACAGAATTTACCATTTGCCAGAGACGCAATATGATGCCTCTCATGTGAATTATGTCATTTTATATTTCCCCTGATCATAAAGATTGAATATCACTTTCATCAATTTAATGTCACAAAATAAAGTTTTGAAATCTGTGAAAGATTATTGAATACAATTTACTCGGCTGGCTAGAAGCATTAATAACGGGATTATCTACCCCAGCCTCTCTCCCCACACCGGCGGAATGCGTACGTCGGCCTCGAACCCAAACGCAGGGGTTGTTTGCGTCGGGATGAGCATTTCTCTCGTTAATGACGCATACGTATCACGCCATTATTCGGGCTCTCAAAGTTTTCATGAATATTGAGGCTCAGGCAGAGGCTACAGCTGCCGCACAGCTGCCAGTCAGGGTGCGTTGCGTGGAGGGACGCGGTGCACCTGTACTGACACCGGGAAGGAGTGGCCTCGCATTACCACCGACGTAAACCAAGCAAGGCAGTCAGTTACTTAAAAGAAACAGGAAAGTGATGTAGTTTTAAAGGACGAAGAAAATAAGCTCAGACTATAGTGCATGGCATGAAGAGTGAGATTAAACTGTAGAATATGTTGGGGCCTGACTACTTTATTGTCAGCGTTATTGAAGTCATCCTATTCATCATTTGGTTGCCGACGATTCATTAGGAAGGAGGTTCAATGCCTCTGTTTCTGGAGAGAGAGGTCAAATCACCCAGTCCCAGAAGCAACATTTGTATTACTCTTCGAAATTTCATAGAGTAAGACACATCCTCACCCACACAGTACTGCTCTGTACTCAATGGCATGAAATTCCTCCCTCAATATGGAAAGAAATGTGGGCGGAATGACTCGCTTTGCGGGAGTGATTAATGCTGTTCATAAATTCATAAATCACATTATTTAGATGAAGCAACACTGACGGCGTGCATTTTTGAGCAATAATCTTGTAGAGAGAACTCTGAATGACTGCTAATGGTTCTTCTCATTGAATTTCAAAAAGGAATATTTTATAAATGGTTCATGTTAAAAGTGCATTAAGATAGATATGCAAAAGCATATCAGAATCGTTCCTCGATATGTTTTCTTTTTGCTCATCCCTGGAAGCGATACAATGAAATACTGCAGCAGTCAAGAATAAAATGATAGAAACACACGTGTGGCTTTTAAGGGGGAAAGTATTTCAACTGTCGCATTTTTCTCAATGATGCTCACATGTTTGATGAAGTTCGACTATGCTCTCATCATCGCTGCTTATTAAACAAAATAAAGCGTTGTCATTATAACCAACTCCAGTAAAATCGATGGACCACAAACGTGTGAATGGAACCAAGAGTGCCATGATGTCACCATGTGACCAGGAATGGAGATGTGTCACGTCACGTCCCCTTAGCTATGTGAACAAGACCAGTTGTGTAATGTTTCACCATAACCATGTAACCAATACCGGCGAGGTATTGAGTGGCGTTGTTCGTCACCATAACTATGCAACCAAAACTATTGGCCTTGTTTCTCTCACCACGGCCCTATGACCGAACCAACTGATGTCAAGTCATACTAACCGCAAGTACAAGACACGTTTTGAGTTGTAACACTAGAACTAAGGCTACTGGCGTGTTATTAATCTATCTCTTGTCACAACGCTATTAATGTGTTCTTATCGTAATCGTCTGCTTATTTGACTCATAGGTCCTTAGATGCTGTACGTCTTTATTGTTTTTACCATTACGGGCTTGAGCATCAGTCCATCTTTCCTGGCATTTGAGAGGAATTCCTTCCTTCAAACCTCGAGAACAGAGATTTCGGTGGCTGCAACAGATTAATTCTCCTGACCCAGCCAGATGACAGACCATATTATCGTATTAAATGTCCCTCTCATGAACCCGCTCCCTCGACGGGTACCACATCAACATAAGTTCTTCCTAATTCATTGCCTCCTGAACATCAACTGCACATCCTGCCAGCTCCATTCATGTTTCCATCTTTCACCATCATCATGGCATCGATGACAGCGAAGCTTCCTAGACCATGTCTGTTTCTCATCGTCCTCAACGTTCAAGCCACCTCGCCCTAAGAGACTCATAACGACATTTTTCGACATAAAGACTGATTGAATATTACAAACCATATTCAATAACACGAGATCCATCGTCGTTTTCATAAGACTAGGGGCAGCAGTTTCATACAGAGCTCCTGCAAGGATGACTTGTGGCTTCTTTCAAGTCGCGGACTTTAGCTCACTTTGCGTCGACACATGTGACGTGTGTGATTTATGATATACACGTATACACCCATATGCGCTTACGATTGAAATTCATCTTGACAGATGGTGAGCTGGAGAGGAGATATTGTACACGGAAAGAAGTCTGGAGTGCGGCTGTATACTCTGACTTCGGATTAAACACTCAATTTCCAGACTTTTACTTCCATTTGGAGCCTGACTGTTAATGCTGTTCGGCGACTGGGTAGTGTTTTCTCGAAAGGTTGAGCGTTCCCGCTGGGCAGGTAGGATTCAACACCTGCCACAGCGTTGGGAACGACACTCATCTTCCCAAAGGTTATTCCCCTCTGAGAATGTTGTCACTACATCTCTGCCACACCTTTGTAAAAGCTTAGCTCTGCTGTCCCCATTAGCATGATAAATATCCCGTTAAGCTTTACACCGAGGAAAAGGTGGGGCCTTTTATTTTCAAATATCTGTAGGAGTTTATATCCATGTACATTGGCTTATATTAAGTGTGCGCATTCCTTCTCAGTATAGGCAAAAGGAGTGATTGTTCTCTCCTACTTCGGTAAACAAAATTGCAGTTGATCACATTAATTCGCATTACCTTATTGCTTCAAACTTTATCCCTTGGTATTCTAAGAGGAATTACATTCTCTTTAACTACCTACAGTATATTAGTGACTGTAGCCTAATGCAAGCTGCCCTTGTGCCAGCGAAGGTCTGATATCTTGGCGGGTGAATGAGAGCTGAGTCAACTCATATGCCTCTTGGGTAGATGTAAAGAATGCCGACCATTTCAGGCTAAGGAGCACGTTAAGTAAGGTAATGGCGGGCATTACTACTGTCTCCCTCACTCGCCCCGACGTCCTCAGCGTGATAACAACACGGAAAACTTGCCTCGTTATTGAAGAGAATGTGCTTAAATATGCAATGTGCTGAGGCAGCGAACATTTGCATAATTAGAACAGGACGCGAGAGCGTTGTTGAGGAGGCCAGTTAGAAGATTACGAAAACATCTGGGTCTACTGCGTCCATGGCGCTGTCTTAGCGTTAGCGTATTTGGGTCAGAGTCGTGTTGTCACCTATACATGTTGGTGGCCAGAATGACACCTCAGAGATGCCACCTGACCACGATGGTAATGTCACTCGACCATGGTAGTGACCTCAGAGATGTCGCCTGACCATGATGGTGTTGTCATCTGACCATGTTGGTTTGGTTATCTCAGTGATTTTGTCACCTGGACCAAGACGGTGTTGTCACCCAACCGTGATGGTTTCATGATGATGTTGTCAGCCGACAGTAATGATTGCCACAGTGGTGTTGTCACCTGGCCATGAGGATGGCGATGATGGTAATGTTATATAGCTGATCATGTCGTCCATCACAACCTAACACATATGCAACTGTTACAGACAACCTTTACAACTAACGATCTTACTTTGATGCACTTGCACTCGAACATGTTTCCAGCCATTCATCCTTCACTGACAAAGCCATTTTTACCATTGCATACCAACCAGCATCATCTTGCACGCATGATTTCCCTCTCTTCGCTCCATTCCATTCAAAGGCGCCACTTCCTCTCCCAGCTTGTCTCTCACAAGCTTGATGTATCTCATCACCCCTGTTCAGACGTGCGGCACACTCAGATACATCATCTATAACACAGACATCTCATCAGCATCATATGTTCTTCTCTCAGTCCACTCACCCATACGAACCTGCTTCTCCCCTCGAAAACAGTTTCAGGGATGTAGCTTTGTGGGAAATATACGTAGAAATATGGTCACCAACATTCAGGCTAGCAAAAAGTCCAAGGACACTCACCTCCCTAAGTTACTCAATATATCGGGAAAAGAAAACTGTGTATCCGGCAAAAATAGGCCAAACAAGTATGTCTCATACCCAGAGTTGATGACAGGCAAAGCTAGTATAAATATAGGCTCTTCAGTTAACATGATTGGTCAAAGGTATCAAAAAATAAACCACGACACCGACTTTCATGTGTTGTGGAAAAAGAAGAGAGATTTTTGTAGAGGAGGTGACTGCAACATGGATCAAGACTTTGGAATAGCTAGACAGACCCCACAACTCCTGCATAGAGTTGAAAATAACTAAGTAATTCTCCATAATTATGGTTTTAGTGCCTCATTCTTACACCGCTGGAACGAGTGACTTCCTATTGCGAAGATGTCGCCCCTGCTACTATGCCGGGTGACGTCGCAAACGTCGCACAACGTTGCGAGGCATCGGCTGCACTACCACTGTACACTGTGATGTCACTAATGCGACACAGAGGGACATTGCCGCATGAAGCAACCCAGTACCACCAAGTGTGTGATCCGTCGCTGACATACTCGTTTTTGTTACTCCTGCTCCAAGGACGGACTTCGCTGCCGTCACAGAGAACCTGATTAGTCTGTAACAGAAAGCGATGTCACTTGTGACACAAGTGACAAAGTCACTTATATCACATAGCGTGATATCACTAGTGCCACACAGGTGTGGGTGTCACCTGTTCTAAACTGAGGAATACTTGAACTGGTACACTACTCGACACCTTGAGGGTCATGTCATCATTACGTTCACTCGGCGCCCCCTCTCTCCCCGCTGGCTGTTTCTCTGAGTTATGGAAAACATCACGGTTTAAGTAAGATTAAACGTACTGTCTCGCTGTGTCGCTGAATCTTTGTATCCCTATCCAGGGAAATGGCAGTCTCTTCCTAACTTCTGAAGCACTTGCTGCAGTCTAATGTATCCAGTCACGAAGCCCGTTTGGAGCTGAAACGGAAACGTGGGCCAAACATGAACCATTTTAAGAATGATTTCCATGATTATGAGAAACATAAGTGGCAACAATTTACGCAAATCTTATTATTCATTTTGCATAATCACCCAAGGACCGAATTTCTGCACCCTAAGGCTCCCGCTACTGCCAGTAGCAGGAAAATGTAGACTCCCTTGGAGTGAGAAATTCTTTGACGAGAATGCGCTCCCTGTGATACAGCCTCTACAAAGGTGACTTTTCACTCGCGGTGTAAACCCCGAGCACACAGAGTACGGTCACATCCTTTACGTAAGTCAAGAAGATTGTAGGTCTCTTTTCCACGTGAGTGCAAATATCTGACGCCATAGGACATCAAAAGGAAGAACGTTTTACTGATTCTTGCATCAGCTCTCATGTAGAAGGACTACATCTCCTTTGGTTCCCGCGAGGAAATATTTTCCTCTACAACATCAACTGAGGGAGAACTGAAGCATCGGTTGTCAACATGTATACGTGCAGCGTTCTCAGTCATCTGCAGTGTCCCGGCTCGTCTGAGATGATAACCTTACATCTGTAATTCATGATGCTAAGATTTGCTGCCTTAATAAACGTGGGAACACAGGTAATGCTGTGAATCAAAAGGTTCCCAACTACTGAGCAATATCTTCCATCCGAAAAATCTTTTTTGCAAAGGTCAAACGTATTTATAGTTACGTGTGTGTTTCTTTGTGTGTGTAGGTGTATGCTTTTGGTGTCAAGGTTACGAAGATATAGTGACACAGATACTGACATCATCTTGACGTTGGGGATGGGAGAATTCCCACAGCTCTTGCCTCAGTACATATGATTCGCCTGGACCCTCATTTCACGTGAAACATCATTCGCTAGTCTGAGGAAGTGAAGAGAAATTTTAGTTTACCGCCATATTGAGTGACAGCTGGATGATATATAATCTACAGAACTGAAGATGCGCCTAATGTGGGAGTTTACTGGAGTGCAAAGACTTCTGAGCGAAAATACGAAGAATATCGAAAAGACGGAGTTTACTCATATTACAGGCGTTCGTAGTGGGCAGCAATTCCAGTTGACTCAGGATCTCTCAGATGGTGGTATTAGTGGCGAGCACCGACAGGTGGCTCCAACAGTGATTAGGAACTCAGGCTGGTAGTTAGGTAGTTAGGAACTCAGACTCCATCCCCCAGCTGTTCAGGAACTCGGCCCCCTCGATAGCCGGAACACAACGATAGGATGGGTGGGATCCTCTTGGACGATTCCTGGCGAACACGTAAATGTTGTTGACCAGACAGTAACTGTCCTCAAGGTAAAGCGTTCGCGACGGTAAACCCAGACGATATTTGAGGAAGAAACACAGTCAGATGGGTGAGTCCAGCCGGACGATTTACGATGAATCTTGGAAGGCTGCTCTCTGTGGAGCAATTGTCAGCGAAAGAATGAAACCAGAAAGGAGAGACGCAACGAACAATCACAACTGGAAACACTCTAGGGCAAGGGTGGGCCATCACTGACTTCAAGCTGCTGACACGCCAATAGTTGAGGGTTCACCAACCCGTCATCCACTCTTGGCGAGGCGAGGACAAGGAAGTTTGTCTTTGGGAAGCGACACACATTATCATGAGTCGGTTAATGAGAGTTACTATCTTTTTAGGTGCTTTCATAAATATGTTTTAAGTTATCTAATTTATCGGTTCGGTATTGAATGATACTAAAAGAATTAATGGTTAATCAAGTAATAGAGAAGAGAGAAAACAATTCAAATTTGTTTTGTAATGATATAAGTTCTTCTGTTGGTCTGACACCAAATCAAGTGAGGTGAACAGGGAATGAAACAAGTGATCAGAATATAGATTTGTAAGATACTAAGCAAGTCTCCGGAACTTAGAAAAATGTGTAAGAAGTAAAATCATTAGAATTACTAATGAAGCGACAAGAGCAACGACATCCCCAAGTTTGTGAGGAACTGAGCGTAAGACAGCATAAGGATATAAAAGATATCATTCTGGCTGGATTCATACGACCAGGTGTGGGTTTAGGATTGGCGGGGATGAATTTGTCACGGTGTCCTAAGAGGTAAGGACTTAAGAGAGACTGTTAGCGTGGCTGACATAATCATAAATCCAACAAAGTCTTTAAAAGAAAAGTATGGGTGAGAGGGAACTTTATGAGGGTGTCCAGAAATTCTTAGTGGTCCATTAGGTGTATAGATGAAATGCGAACAGCAGAGCTTGCTGAAACGATCAATGGTAGGAGAAAATGGAAAATAAGATAACCACTGCATCAAGGGTTGCCACCAAGCTCCTGATGCTACGATAGGGAAGACAACTATTGTAGAGAGTGAAACAAGTCTCTCTTGTATTACTGGTCTTGCTGAATGAGAACTAAGAACCAGGATAAGTAGGTGGACAGTAAACCCCAAACTCAAGTAGTATGTTTCTAGTGTATGGAACTGAGTCTTGGCTGGCAGATTAATCAAATTTCCTGAGTATATCTTCAGGGAGCTGAGTAAATGATAGTGAGAGGTTTAGGAATTGGCTAGAATCTGGTTTCAGAAAAAAGTGAGGAAATAAACAATACAGCGGGATGAATGTGGATTTGTTTGAGGAGATGTGAATATCAATTTCTACAAGTGCATTTGTGGCTTTATTTTTTGTGTTTGTGTGTTTCTCTGAACAAACGCATGTATTTACGTAATGTAACTAATTTACACACGCAAATAAAAATCACACAGGCGGACTTGCTCAACCTCAAATTCATTTCTCTTCTGCGTGGTCCTTTTTTATTTTCTAAGTTTATGCAATTCCATCCATCCCCCTTCTCTCTGCTAAACCATTTTTTTTCCAACCAGCATTTTTTCACACCAACACAAAAACACACACCATTAGCCGCAGGCAGACCTGTCACAAAAGTTAGTGTCCCCCTTCCTCCTCCTTAGGGGAAACGACCAATTGTTTCCCGCTGCACAATGATTACAGAGCGTTATGACTTTTCCATTCGCTTCCAACCCCCAGCCAGCTTTTACAAAGGCTGTGCAGAAAATACGAATTTTCTGTAAGCTTTCCCTCAAAATTCTTGCCTTCACGAGCACAGGGTTGATAGCCCTGCTTTGTGTGAGGGTGCGCCAGGCCCCTCATTAGGAGGTCAATTTCTTTAAAGGTATCTGTCTTAGAAATGGGGATTTCTGTATACTTGATCTTGCCGAATACCCATGTCTTGCAGTATCAACAACCAGGTTTCAACACAGTGCTACTCCTGAACTTATCTTCCAACTGTGTTTCCTCGCAGCTTTATTTATACATTATTCTCATGCGTTTCCATTCAGTGCTTTTTCCACGCTAGCACTGTGACTTAGTCACAGAGGTAGGGATGGGAGCCCCTCGCGGGTGTAGCCCTGTTCCAAATCAGCGATCAACAAGATGAAGGCCTCACCCTCATCTCTTATGCAACACTGATTGGCGCTACACACAGGCCCTCTCTAAGCAGAGCGGAGTGGAGGAGAGAACGTCCCTTGTAGAGGACCACTGGAAACTCAGCATTTAGATAAGGGATGGTCGGCACACTGGCTTAAACCGTGGAGCCTGCTCGGTCCTTGACCAGAACACTACTTCGATGCTGTCTGGTTCAAGGCTTATCTCTTACGCCAGTGTTGGGTCGTGGGTGAGCTGGCCGGAGATGAAAATCAACGAAAATAGATTCCCTTCTTGCAGAGAATAAACTGGCTAAGTGAGAGAGAACTCGGCATGAGGTGTTATGGACACCTCGTCACCTAGAGTAGAGTAACAAGATCAGCTTGCTTTACCTAGTGATGGATTACCAAGATATTGCACGGATTCATATATCATAGATGGACTCAAGATCTTAAAAGTTTTTTCACCAAATCACAGCAAGGGCACCAGTTGCCAAGCACGGTCGATGTAATGTATTTGTCTTCTGCAGCGCTAAGTAATGGAATTCCAGAAAACAGTGAAACAATTAAGACGAATGAAATTGAAAATTTGTGAGAAAGAAAGATCTTTTACATAATACCTCAACAGAATATTGATATGAAAATAGAAGAGTCAAGTAAATTCTGAAGGAAAGTAACTCTATATTCAAGAAGGATATTACGAACTTTTATCTGGAGAGAAACGATCTTTAATGAAGATGTACCAAAGAACTTAACACCAAATTACAGGACTTTGCGTACTAAGTCCAACATTGATAGAGTTTTAAGTAGCAGGAGCACTATGATACTGAATACGAGTTTGAAAATATCTGTCTTCAAAAATCATGCAACATAACGCACAAGTAACCAGCTCACTTCCAGCCTCTGAATTGTTTCCAAGACAGTTCCAAGCAGTCACAGCAAGACTGAGTCCCGTTGAATGAATATGTTAACAGGAAATGAGAACAGCAGAGAACCTGCGATACTTGATGCTTCGTGTAAAACTCTCAACATATATTCCCTAATTGGTAATACAGGAAGGTAAATGTAACTAAAAGCACCTTTGTTTCATGAGACATCGAGATACACGAACAACTGTTGGTTTGATTTATGAATAAATAGCAAATATGATGAAAACAATGCAGTCATACCATGAATGTCTCTAAGGCTTTGAGCAAGCCTGGCATGTCGATTTGTAATATGAAATTACCCAACGACATTTGCTCTAATTTGTTTCCTTGTTCTTTGTAATTATGTAAACGAGAGTACGAGAGTCATTATTTTCGGGAATTATAATAGAGAAGCATTTGACATATTGGAGTGGAGTGCTGTAGGGGGAACTTCTTTTACCCAGTCTCATAATTCCTCTACACGTTTGATGTCATTAAAATGTCATGGTTAATACACAGAATATGCTGAAACGTCGCTGATAATGTAAGATACTGGGAAACAGCGAAGGTCGGTGAAAACATCGGTTTGTTTGAAGTCAAATGAAATGGAAAAAAGTAACGGTCCAAAGTTCCTGATTGATGACATACGAAATAGGGAATGAAACTGTAATAATCAATAATACATTTCTACAATAAAACTAAAATGGAACACCCCTAGATTTGCAGAGCATTAGAATTGGAATGACGTACAAGAATGATTATAGACGTCTTCTAAGTCTAAATTCTTAGAACCAAATACATCTATACAAGACACTAGCACTGTCACAGTTGTGAATATTCTTCCACACTTCATACATACCATTAAGGAAAATGAGCCAACATAAACTTCAGTAGAGAGAAATGTTGTCCGAAGCGTCATCAGTCAAAGACCACAGAATGTCTTCATCATTTCCTTCCTTCCATCATGCTAACTTACGAGCGTACAGGAAAGATTTTAAACGAATCTCTTCAGCTACATCAAAAGGAGCAATGGTCACGCACATTTACTGTCCCACAAAATCAGGGTGGATCTAGGTTGCTACACACTATGCACTAATATTGCGAGAGCTTCCTCGGCTCCTTTCTGGCTAATTGATGTTTTAATCCAATTTACTGACAACTCCACACGGGTGGAAGCGGGGCTGTGAATTTAGGATCTCGTTCTCAGAAGGTACGGCGGAGCGCATAACTTGAATCTTTGCGTTTACTCGATCAGTACCATATACTCATCGATATATAGTAGTGACTCAACCGGCACGCATTCAAATCTAATGATCATCAGTAATGAAGCATATAAGAGACGCACCAACCACACATCAACAACCACACCACAGAATCCACAGCACCACAGGAGCTTCTGCAAGCTTTCTTCTTCATAAAGTAGACACTTGTTCATCGGTCAGCACAGATAACATCTGCTGCACCTCCGGTAATCAGTAACCC
>JAUUDW010481655.1:0-12541 GCA_032361385.1 Panulirus guttatus | reverse complement strand
CCCCCCCCCCCCCCCCCCCCCCCCCCCCCCCCCCCCCCCCCGAGAGGTGTGGATTACAAATGGAAGGACTATGACACAGGGAAAGGGTTGAGGGTAAGGTTGCCCATGGGGACAAGAAGTGTAAGGGTCTCTCACCCCGGTGCCGAAGTATTCGGAGTTGTTCTGGTTGGTGGCCGCTGTTCAGTTCACTGACAATGTATGGAATAAAAAGAAACCATATATGACTGTGCATACAGGAATTGTCAGGCATTTGGGTATGTGGACCATATGTCCTTTGCGTGTATGCGTTTTGTAGATATGTTTTTATCGTTGTCCTTGTGATTACAGTTGATTTTATGTATTAGTGGCAGCGTCCAGCTTGACTCCATTCCAGCAGAAAATGTGTCGCTTATCTGTAGAAGTTTTCACCCTTAGCTTTCTTGTATTACTGTTTACTTTGCATGTCTACCATAGTGTTTGTGTTGTAGTATGATTTTTATGAATTTCTTGATGGATCGCACAGCTGCACAGGGCTTGTGTCGTTTGGATGAATGTAAGCAAGTCGATTATGTGAAGGGGGCAACTACGGCGATGTATGCGCAGGAAGTTTAATAAGCATTTGTGTTAGAGATGCTCTTTGTGTTCTACATCAGGTTCATCGTAAAGAACACACCCAAATATTTATGTATGTGTTGCTTCCTGTGTGAAATTAAGAAGCGTGGTTGTGGGTAGTGGTAGATGATCGCGTAAAAGAGGTTAATTTAATTTACATAGATAGGAAGACATCAACCATGTGTGTGTTCTTCATTGTATTCAGAAGGGGTTCTTAGCCTGTGGTCCTTGGGAAAGCCAAAATAAACTAGACACCTATTACAGCATAATTCTTATTTTTTACAGAGATTACTCGAGCTTCTACCTCTGGGAATTCTCGTTCCTTCTTGTCTGCACATCAGCATGAGTCTGGTTTACTTTGCACTACTGGAAATCAAGACGTAATACCGCCCTAAGATGACGTTAAACCTGATTTGTGTGCCGTGTGGGTTACACACCCGAATATTCTCGATCTTTTGGTAAAGAAGCATTGTCAGGTCGCATTGCATTTTTTTTAAAGTTACTGGAGGCTACCTGATTCAGGCCATTCATGAAACACCATTGGGATTTGTTTTGTATATTGCCACCAGTATTGTGTCACATCTATTAAAGCCTGCTGATACAGTTTGAAGTCGCTGTCCTTTGTCCTCCTCCCTCAGGTTCCCGAAACTTGATAACACTGATGACTTCATAAGCTATTGTGTATTCACGTGATAACACTGGTAACTTCATACGTTAATGTGTATTGACGTGCATGAAAAGGTTAAGAATATATGGGCTGAAGGCGTAAATGCCTTGTTGAATATGTCTTATGTCATCAGAAGTCTTCTGCGGCATCTAATCAGGAGAGACCATTCGTTGATACAAGTGAGAAAAAAACAGAGGCTTGTGTATGGTCCGTTAAGAGAACCATAGTATGCAATAAGTAAAATCACCAATTAACACTTGTTTAGCCGGACAGTCAAAAGGAAGTAATAAAAGGCAGCGATGCCCTGAAGAATAAATACAATAATCCCATAGAACTGAAATATTAATAAAGTGTTTTGTGGAGTACCCTCTCAGAGGCTTCGGTGAAGTAAAAAGATATACAATTACCTCAATACGACGGGGTTTCGAAAGCCTGCAGAATTTCATGATGACGTGGCGAAGTGAGATTCGCATGAACCTTTGATTCAGAAGTTGTGTGTTTGTGAGTCTACCATGAGAGACATTGGGTGCCAGGGATAAAGGTTAGACGTGTCATTTTTCTTTAAAAGTTATGTTCACGTAAAGCTAATCAAGGCGAAGGATGGGGTTGAAAGGAGATTGTGTACAAATATAAATAAAAAGACAAAACTGCTGTCATATTTTTTCCTAATAGTAATGCTGTTAATGGAAATGTTTAGAAAGTAAGTATGGAAGGATAAGGCGTAGGAGGCAGTTGGGAAGATCTATTTTTACTTTTCTAAACGCGGATTGAAACTATTAGTGACATGCATGTTTCCTTGACTTAGGGCTGGTGTGTGGTATCTTGTTTGCGTGCGTGAAAAAAAAGTGATTTTCTCTGACTTGATAACTTTATTTGTGAGGTATATTGCAACTTAATTTATGTGATTATTTAATGACGTTTGTTGTCAAGTAATTTTCTGATTTAATTTTTTTAAGTGGGCAGGTTGTACAGTATATAGTATTCTGATTTATGTACTGTAACAGCCTTTGATGTGTTGTACCGGTATGTCAACTAGCATTCGTGTGTGTGTGTGCGCTCCCGCGCGCGCCATCCTGTAGTATTTGCTTTTTCGAATTGTTTGCTTCAGATTTCAGCGTGTTTTTGTTGGGAATGCGAGCGATTCTTCATAGTGTAGGGAGTAGCGTGAGTGTTTTCCGGATGATGTTCGGTGAGCGGTTATCGAGACTGGTTGAAAGGTGTTTTGTGGCTATGGTCTGCAAGGTCTTTTGTAACTGAGACCGTGTCTAACTTGGTTGTGGGGTCCTTTATGTGTGAGGTTAGCGTTTGTAAGAACAGCATCCTGGAAGTGTTGTCTTGGGTTGACGAAAATATGATGGAGAAAGTTGAACTAAACAAGTTTGGAAGTTACGGGATTTTCCAAAGAGATTTTTGTTCTAGGTCCCTGTAAACAGTTGACCATTGTTAAAGAAAATGAGCATCGAGAATATTAAAGGTTCTGGAATATACCATGTTTTCCACACATAGGCTTCCAGAATTTGGCCTTTACTCGTAATTGACTGTTAGTTTTGTGGGATCCCAGAGCTAACACAATTCTTAAGTCATCAAAGGTGAGTCCAGGAACCACAAGGATGGCCGGCCCACCGGCGTAGCTTTTATCCCAAAATTGTTCCTGGTAAAAGTATACAGTCCATATATTGTTGGTGCTGTTGACATTACCTAACCTTACCCTTTTTCTTTTTTCTTTTTTTTTTCAATGGTTTTGGAGTTATTCAACCTCAACAGATGAGCCTTGGACCTTACCCTACCTTACAGATGTACGTTTCCATGGTTTAGGAGGTCAACTCCTGCAGCTGGGTGTGGGACCTTATCTTACTTATATATACCTTACGATAGTTTCTGAGGTTTTCCACCCCTACAGCTGGGACATGGACCTTCTTGTGCCATACGTATATCTTAAGGTGGTTTAGGTCTGGTACTCCCACAGCTGGGACTGGGACCTTTTCTTGCCATATGTATGTATATTTTAGGATGTTTCCGGAGGTCCTCAACCCCATCAGCTGGGTCTGGCACTTTGTCTTACGATTGTTTCGGAAGTGCTTCATCCTCAAGGCTAGGCCTGGGAATTCGTCCAACCCTACGTATACCTTACGACGGTTTCGGAGGCTTCCGCTCCTGCAGCAGGGTCTAGGACCTAACCTGACCTTACATATCCCAAACCATGGGATTGGCTTATCTGATTTTATTTATTTTTTATTTCGGCGGAGCGGACTAGTATAGAGCTTTTGACGCTTGTCGAACATGGCTTGATCCGAATCTGTAAGTTAACGTTACATATAACCTGGTAAGGGACGCGACGTATGTTTGAACCCCTTGATACGACAGTATGACTGCTGTGGAATACCCTGTGGCCCTTGAGCATGGTGGTGCGACCCTTGGGTCGTAAGGGTCAGGTATACGGGGAGAGGCCATTACACAGAAGTGGCGCAGCGTGAAAAAATTCCTTTCGGGGATAGATTTCAGATTTCATAGTGTCAGTTTTAGAGGCTGATTAAGAAGTTAACGTGCTGTAGGCTGAGGCATCTAGTGCCCCAAATATCAGGCCCTGATTTAGGGGGGAACGTGGAGGTTATATACCCCACCGAGAGCCTGAAATTGTGGCCTACAGTCGTATTTTTGAACAGATTTATCATAGTTGTGGATATATGCCGTGTTAAGAATTGGGGAGGCCTTTGTTTACTGCCTTACCCAGTACCGTTCCTACGCCTCCTCACCCACCAACCTTGTCTCCTCCCACTTCTCTCATCTTTCTGTTGTCTTTTTTTCCTTTTTCCCGGCTTCTCGTATCAATTATGATCTGTATATCTTTTTTTTTTTAACTTTTTTATTTATTGTTAAATTTAAAGCAGTGATAGACACAAATTAACTGGTTAATCGTACCATGGGCATATCTACATATGGTTCTGAATATTACTCACAGAATGCACATTTTTTTAACTTTGCTTGTTTGTATGTATCAGTGCACATTTTCATAATTGAAACTTTGATGTCATTTGAAAAGCATTCATAAACAGCATATGAAATACATAAAACATGAATTCTTGCTCTGTATATCGTGATATATCTTGGCGTAGAACATAACTATGATGGTCAATACGGAAGAAAGTGGCTGGGAGCGAGACCTGTGTGGTAAGGTGTGGTAAGATGGCAACGTGTGTGCCTGGATAAAACAAGTGCGGAGCGGTCCGGGTCGCCCCAGCCACCCCTGTCCTCTGAAAGTTCGTAACCGTGATAGATTGAAAAATTGTTTGGGTTTTTCTGGCTCCCCACAAGTCGCGCCTAATGCTAGGAGTATGATGTAGCCGTATTTCCAGATTATAGCATTGAAACTGTACCTTTGATGATTAGATGTTCTTGGCAGCATATTTGTGTTGCTGGAGACGGTCGGTTAGCTCGCTACCCATCTCAACCTTCTGCCCATGTTCATCGTGCTGGGCGGAGGCTTTTCTCTCAGTACCGCAACAGATTAGATGAGGTGGGTAGATTTAGGTTATGATAAACTGCGTGGTTTGTTTGGATGGCATGTTATAGACCGTTTTAGTGGAGGTGGTTAGATGCAGATTGTATTAAAATTATTTTTTTTTCTTGCGTTAGGTCTTCAGTCATGGTCAGAAGTCCACTTTAAGGCCGGTATTTAATTGAAATATAGAAAAGATTATGAAAGTGAAAAAAAAAGAGAAGGGAAAGCATTTACGAATTTTGAAGGAAGTGAAGAACCCGTCTTTTAAAATGTCAGGTCATAGCTATTGGGACATGAGAGGGTAGAGACAAAAAAAGCACAGAGCTGATAGAGAAGGTTCAGGGGAGCGCAACATGAATGGCACCATAATTAAGAGGGCTGAGTTTCAGGGAAAGGCTTGAGGCTTTAAATTTGCCTACTTGGAAGAGACGAGAGTGATGGGAGACCTGAACACAACCTTTTATGTTTTTAAAACAGCGATGACGTAAACAGTGAACAGTTCTTCTTGAGATGTAAGGATAGAACGACCAGAGGACATAACATGAAATTGAGCAAGAAACTTTTTGATAAGGATTTAGAGAAATACTTACGAATGGCAAGAGTAGTGGATGAATGGAATATGATGCCTGAGAACATGGCTAACGCAAACAGCAGTCTTGAATATAAGAAGTTGTATAACCGTGGAGAATGTTCAATAGATGGAGACCCACGAATTTAAAACTCCCTCCACGTATGGTATGAATAGGTAGTTACACCCAAACGCTCCCACACCTTGCTTAAGTTGGAGTGTATGTTTGTGCATGCATACATTGGAGTAAATAGATTGTCCATATATACAAGGTTAAGGGACATGGTAACATGAGTATTAAAGTCTTTATTTGCAACATAGAAATAATATTTACACCTGTTGCTAGTCCCACCGTAGATGAATAGTTAAGGAGACCAACTTTATTCTGGTAGATATTAGAATTGCACTCGAGGTCATGGATAATGAAACATTAAGGACAACCAGAGGACGAAACATGAAACTGAATAAAAAAAAGATCTTTCTGAAAAAGATGTCGAGAAGAATTATTGTATAAGTGTGGATCAATGAACTTAGACTGAATGAGGAAACTGGAAATGTAGTGGGCATGCATAAGTAAAGAAAAAAGTTATTTGATAGTTTAGAATGTTCAGGAGATTCCCCCCCCCCTCCCCCACGACTGCAGAACTCCCTCTTCCTCGTACGGCGCAAATAGGTAGGCAGTTACACCCCGCGGTGGCAGTGTGTGTGTGTGTGTGTGTGTGGAGGCAGACCACACGAAAACTGACCGTTACGAATCGTACCTCCTGAGTTTTGGAATTTCCCCTCCCCCCCTCTTCTTCCTCCCCCTCCCCCTTCCTCCTCCTCCAGTCTCTTCTCGCGTCGTACAGCTTCTCTGCCTTGAAGAGTTGGGTTCACAAACACCTGGGGAGCCCTGATTAATTTCCATATTCTTTTCCCCCTCGCTTGATTCCCTTCAGCCGAGATGGCCTTTTGTCTGGGGCATGTTTTGCCCGCGCCGTGTTTGATCACCGAAGGGAAAATAAAGGAAAGATAATACTAAGGAGTTGGCTTATTATCTCTCCTGATAAGGTACAACCTCAGAAGTTTCTGGTAATGCTGCGGGATTATCCCTCCTGACAGGGCAGAATGGGGGAGAGGGAGAAAACTGCGGCAAAAAGTTTCGTGGCCGCCGTACTGACGACATACAGTCCCCAGAAAAGACTTAATGACGCAGAGCAATTATTTGCTGGAAATAATGAAGCTTCGGCAGGAGAAGCCATCGCCAGGGATGGGTAGAGGTTTAACAGTGGTTTAGGGAGGGGGGGGAATGATTCTAACTCTTAAGGGTGAGAGTGATCGCTGAGATTCGCGAAGGGGGGAGAGAGAGGTTGGGGGGGTCGTGATTCTTACTATGTGTTCAGGTTAGGTATCAAGTGGTTAATGAGCGCGCTAGAGTCGGACGATTGGAGGGGTTGGGGGCTGAGTGGCACGCCATCGTAATAACCTCATGTCTGTTTCACGTGCAACAGGTTGGGGCAGAAATAACCCTCAGTGGTTTATACCCTGCTAGGGAAAGGGGGTCGTGTTGTGCACGAGTATGACCGCATTGTTAGTGAAGACATCAGAGAGGAGGTGCGAACCCCTCTACGTGTACTGTACAAATAGGTAGTTTCGCACACACACACACATGCAGAAGACTGGTTGGAACCCACCATTTAAAAGAACTTTCCACCACACAGAAGGGTCAGCCTAGCTGCCGTCTGCATTATCGTAATTGTACCTGAGTATCTACTGAATCTCGTCGTATCCTCCCGTAGGGGTGTAGGATACAGTGAGGGAGCAGTGGGACGACCTCTGTCTCTTGTGGTCATCCTCCCCACTGTATACGTCCTGCCTGATTGGCCAAACTTTAACGTCATAGCAGTTCGTGGAACTTTACGTTCGCTTCCTCTTCTCTGTTCCATTTCTTTTTGTACTGTTCATCTCTTCGCTGAGGTCATATGCCAGTCCGCTTATTTTTGTAAGGTTTATAATCACATATTCTGTTTTTGAATGTCAAATATCTGTCCTTATTAATCCATATTTTTGTAAACTATTTTTGTTTTAGATTTCCAATTTTTATTTTTCTCCAAATTGCTGCTGCGGACGTTCTCTTCTCTTTTTTTGTCTGTCTTTTTCTTTATTTTTTTTTTAACTTTCTATGCATCATATTATTTCTTCTATCTGTATTTTTTGTTCACCTTACCTTATATTTTTTTGCTTTGTAATTATTATTGTTTGCTGATCTGCGTGTGTTATGAAGGTAAGTTTTTCACGATTTTTTTTTCTTGTAGTTGTTAAGTTTGGCTAGGAGTGTGAGGCATTCCTCTTGGGCTAGTCCATCGCCGAAGTTCTTATCATTCATGCCCGTCCTTTCCAGTAGAGTTTTCCTGTACGTGTTTCAGTGCTTCCGTATTCGCGTCACCTCTCACAACCTGTCACCGTGGTCCCAGTGCAGTACAAACATCGTCATTGATCTCCTCCACTCCTTCTCCTCATGTGGTTGTGTGTAAATATTTACCTCTATGGGGAGAGAGAGAGTTCGACAGTCGTGGGGTCCCACCACTAGATTTTATTTTCTTTCGTTTTTATGAGTAAGTAGTTAGAAAGAAAATGTATACTGCACATACGGTTTCATGACAGTGTATGTATGTACGTCAGCCATGCGCCGCCCTAACAATTAAACAATACTTCTTCATGTGTTCTGCAGCAAGCTTCTTGCTTAGCTTTTTGTCACGACCTTTGGCTACTCCCTCATGAAGTACTGTTGACTGTCGACGTCGCCCGTCTGTTTTTGGAAACTTGACGGCTGCAGTGTAACCAGGTCACCCCAATATCATCTCTCCTCCATGTTTGGCACATCCGTAGCTTACAGCCTCTCAGTTGCAGCTAGGTTCTTTTACTTCAGGGACCGTGCTGGTTGCTTTTCTCAAGGCTGTCAATTAACTAAGTTCCTGTGCTTCTTCATAGTGCAGGTAACAAACGCGAAAATTGTTTTCCAGTTATGTGGAACACATACTGAGTTTCTCTGAGGAAGGTTTATGCGTAAACCGAGACGTTATAAGAATAAACCACAGGAGCTCTCCCTTGTGTTTACTCACTATACCAGTTCGTGTACTGAGCACACACCTTCATGAAAAAAACATAATGCCATCCAACAAGACTCGAACCTCTGCCACTTGTGTGGGAGCTTGTTACGCGAACTACTTTGCTATGGAACCCATGGTCTCCTTAGTATAGTGGTTATCCTACCGAGCTCCCACACATGTAGCAGAAATTCGAATCCTGCTGACGGAGGGCATTATGTGATATATATGTATGTATGTATATATATATATATATATATTTTTTTTTTTTTTGTCTTTTTTTTTTTTTTTTCTCCCGCGTTATTTGTTCACATCTTCTCTCTACCTTGTCCTGGGTATTGGGCCGCAGTCAGAGATTCCTGTCCACAACCAGGCTTCATATACCTTATTTCGGCCCGCTGATAGCATGTCCCTCCTAGCATACCACATCCTTCTAGTTCACTCTATCCCATGCTCGTCTCACACCCTCCTGCATGTTCCAAGCCCCGAGCTGCCAGAGCATCTATAACTCCTTCCTTCTCATCTCTTCCTCGATTTCCCACTTTTCCTTGTTGCTTCTGCTTCAGACATGTATACCCGCCTGCGTCATCCCCTTCTCGCTCTAATATCCGAACCATTGCAGCACACCCTCTCCACCTCTCCTTACCCAAGTCCGATTCTCTGAGGATGCCCGCCACCACCACTCGGACAGCCACACAGTTTGCCAGGTATGCTTAGCGAGCGTATACCTCTGTATAACTTCCGCGCTGAGGAATATCTTTTGACCGGTGTTGAAAACACTTTTCGGTCATTTGCATTCAGACTCATTGGCAGGGGAGTATGAAGGGGGGCTATCACCTCATTCCCCCCCTCCCCTTGAGTTATATGAGACGCAATAAACTTTCTTATTAATGATTATGATTGATACATTTTAACTATTTAAACCTTTTTATCCCTTTAAAGGAAAATTAAATGTATATCTATAAACGTTTAACTGTTTGAATGATTAACACTGATGATTACTGAAACCACCTCTTTATTTCCACCACCTACTCAAAATTCTGACGTATGTTAATAATAACGGTGAAATTTTCCAAGCCAGCCAAAAGTAAAGCAATTTCATTCATCAAATAACACTTTCTTGTTTACTACAGTCAGCTGTTTCATGTATCAACTCAGAAGTTATTCAGAAGTGGTCGCTGGTCTTAAACTCACTTCCTTGCAACAGATGTATTGAATTACATGAGAATGTAAGTAATAGGAGTAATAGAAAACAACTTCCCAGAGACTTGAAAAAGGCTAGAGTTTACTAAGATACAGTATGTTCGTACATACACACACCACACTTGCTCCGAGCTTCCTTTTTTATCACTGTCTTTGTTGAGTTTGTTAAGAAAAAAAGAGTAAGAGACAATATCAATTCAAGCCGCTCTCAAAAAATAAATAGATCTTTACGAACTTGTTTCCCGCATGACAACGCGGGCCGTCTTTCACTGTGTTCCTAAGCCTCATTACTTGACATTCGCATGGGTTTGAATTACGCCGTCCTTCATAATCTGCTCCCCACCCCTCCCCTCCCCCTACCCTTCCCCTCCCCCACTTGACCAAATCCTGGTTACGCACCTAGAGATTAGGGGGGGTGGTGCCCCCCACCCACCACCCACTGGAGTGTGCGGGCGGAGCCGTGGTTGCGTCGAGACTCGAGATGTTTCGGCAAGTGCCATAACGGCGCAGCAGAATATATAGAGCAAAAAATATGAAGCCTATGGCGTGGGTTGTTTGCTTGGGTGGTTAATTGGGCTGTCGGCCCGTTATCATCCGCTGGGTCATTATGGCCGTCAGTTTGAGGTTATAACTCCCCCTCCCCCCCAAAACAAAAGGACCTGTTAACGCTCCATTTTGAAGATGTTTCGAAGACTGCTAACTACACTCTCCTCCTGTATATGGCTAAAGGATATATGGATTCAGAGTGAAGACTGTATAATATGGGTTCTCAGTGATAACGCCCCCCACCTCCCATTTAAAAAAATGAAAAATGTGGATATGTAACAAGGATATATAACAGCGTTAACTTGGGGTTATGACGTAACATTTATCTTTTAAACACGCCTATGTCTGGAATTGGAAATGTTTGTCAGTGACGTAATGCCGTATATTCGACTGTATTTGTTCTCCTTTTTACGATGAAGCCATTGGATAAACTAGAATCTCTAGAGAATGACGTAACTCGAAAGAAAGAATGTTTAGATTCGACTTGGCGTAACTGAGAGAATTCGACTGACGTAACTCATTGTTTACGTTTGACTTGGTCCCATACAGTTGGTCAGATGTCAGCATCTGCTTAAGTTTCAGCTGAGGAAATCCATCCTGTTGTGTATTACAGGTAATTTTATTAATTAAACGCCTTTTTTATCATATTGTTTTATAATGATGATAACGATAATGATAATTTATTATTGTTGCTATTATTATTATTATTATTATTATTATTATTATTATTGTTGTTGTTGTTGTTGTTACTATTATTATTATCATAGCCTAGTCCAAATGCCTTTGATGTTCAGGAAGGTGTTCATATTCCAGTATAATATCTGTAAGAATGAGAACGTGTTGGAGCGTTGGGCGCTTGTAGGGTTAGCGGTAAACAATATATACACACACACACACACACACGGCAGGGAAACCCCGGAATACGAACGCGGGGATGCCATATACCGCCAGGCGGGCGGTCATGAGCCACGTGCGGTGCCGAGCGGTGGAGTAGGGGGGTCCGTGGCGGATGCTGGGGTGTCCGTGGACCGGGACAGGGGGTTTTGAAATGTGATAATTTTATGTTGGTGTGTCCACTTACGGGGGTCCGCGGGGAGGACTCGTGCCGGGGATTCCATTTCACGCTAATATGAGAATTCCTCAGTGATGCAGTTTGTGAGGTTTTGATGTCGGGGGGAAAGAGCCACAATATGAACGTTTTTATATACATTTTATTATTATTTCCTTGATGAAACGCTTCTCGATTTTGGGCTCAAGGAAATTTGTTTCTCTCGGTGTTTTGATGTTGAGCTGTGGGAAGATGAATGTTGCCACATGTGGGATGATGGGCTGTAGTCAGGTAGTGTGTAGGGTGGACGTCAGGTAGTGTGTAGGGTAGATGTCAGGTAGTGTGTAGGGTAGATGTCAGGTAATGTGTAGGATAGATGTTTAGAGAGTTGAGGGTCAGGTTAGTTGGGGAGGGAGTCAGATTGGAGGAAAATTAGAGAAAGTATAGTGTTTTAGATGCGTGGAGCGGACATGGCAGCGAGTGGAACCGTGGAATCGGAAGTGAGTTATAGAATAGGGGAGGGGGCGAAGGTTCTGGGAGCGCTGAAGAATGTGTGGAAAGAGAGGACGTTATTTAGGAGGGCAGAAATGGGTATGATTGAAAGGAATAGTAGTTCCAACAATATTGTAACGATGCGAGGCATGGGCTATATAGATAAGGCTGTGTGGAGGAGGGTGGATGTATTGGAAATGAATTGTATGAGGATAGAATGTGGTGTTAGGTGGTTTGGTCAAGTAAGTAATGAAAAGGTAAGAGAGATATGTGGGAATAAAAAGAGTGTGGTTGAAAGAACAGAAGAGGGTGTGTTGAAATGGTTTGGCCATATTGAGAAACTTATTGAGGAAAGGTTTACAAAGAGGATACATGTGTCAGAGGTGGAGGAAACAAGTAGAAGTGGGAGACCAGATTGGAGATGGAAGGATTGAATGAAAAAGATATTGAGCGATATGGGCCTGAACATGCAGGAAGGTGAAAGGCATGCACGGGTTAAAGTGAATTGGAACAATGTGGTATTCTGGGGTCGACGTGCTGTTAGTGGACTGAACCAGGGCGTGGAAAGCGTGCGGGATAAGCTATTGAACGGTCTGGGGCCTGAATGTGGATAGGGAGCTGTGGTTTCGGTGCATTACGCATTGAGATCTAGAGAATTGATGTGAACGAATGTGGCCTGTCATCGTTTGTTCCTGGCGCTACCTCAATCACGCGGATAACGGCGATGAAGTATGAGAAAAAAAAAATATTGATCGCCGTTTACCGAGTTAGCGAAGAAAGGCCACATCCGCTCACATCCATTCTCTAGCTGTCTTGAATAATGCACCGAAACACAGCTCCC
>JAUUDW010481544.1:0-12404 GCA_032361385.1 Panulirus guttatus | reverse complement strand
AAAAAACAGCCACTCTTGATCAGGATGACTCGTTAGTTACTGGAAGGCCTGTAGAGTTCCTAGATACCACTGGCCCAGAAAAACTCTTAAATATGCGACGCATATGTGCACTGTTCTTGTAACTGAGCCACGTCTTGGTTAAAATAAAGGCGGTGATCGCGCACGGCCAACGGCTCATCCGAGATAATAGGTTCACATCGACTCAATGAATCTGATGGCCTATCAGCATCTGTCCTGGGCACACTTCCCTCCACTCACCTGCTTCGGTCAGGTTAATAAATTTTCTAATTCCCTAAAGGAACAAGTGCAGGATTGGGCAAGTGTTTTGTGTGTGTGTGTGTGGGGGGGGGGGGGGGAAGTGGGAGAGCAAATTTCGCAAGGTACGTTTCTTTAGTAGAAAAAAAAAATGAGGTAATCAAGACAAACTGATGATGACAAAGCTTATATATATCTGACAAAAAATGTAAATCTCCTGCTCAGGTCCACCTCAGCCCCAGGATAAGCAGTTCCTTACTGATGTTAGATACGAGGTCGAGCTGGAATGTTCCCTTGGCACTACATGAAATTTGCTCTAGCTCCAGCAGACGGAAGTAAAATGTAACTCTGTCGTCCTCCCGGGAAATGATGGCTCCCGGTAGGGGATACGCGAGAACCCATCGAATAACACACGATAATTGTCTTAATAAGTTGTTGTCGTATATATAATCAAGGAATATTAGACAATATATTCTACGCATTCCTCTATGTCAAATGCTGCCATATGCGTAAAGATTAGTCAGTTTCAATGTGTTTTGCTGTGTTATACTGAGATTTTAGATTTGAGACTATGTGACTTAAGTGCTGGAAATGCAGGTTAATGATGCGCCGCTCAGAAAGGTTAGGAACTACAACACGACTACAGAGTAACCCAGGAAGTGCTGACGAAGGTATGACTCGAGCACGATGGTAGGTCCCTCGAGCACGACAAGTAAGTCCCTTGAGCTCTACTGTACGACCCTTGGATATGATGATGACACGACTGTTCACCTGACCCTTAAGGATAATGTTAAAGCTGAGGTCATCTTACCCAAAGGTCTTACCTTCATGCTCGAGGATCAAAAGTTGTGCTGAGGGGTTAAGCGGGCAGTAGGGCAGACCATGCTGCGTCACCTTCCTGAGGCCATCATCCAGCACGCTGGAAGTCCTATTGTTTCCAACCTTCCAGGAACTTGTAGTCTAACAAACGCTAAAGATATTTGTGCCATGTATGGTTATACCTTCTGTATAACCGTTTACAGTATAACTATTCTTTACAACAAAAAGACAAAAAAATATGGGCTTTGCCCGCAATTGTGAGCCACAAGCAACGGAACTTATAAAGAAAACGAAAAGGGACTGAAGAAATTTGAATAATTTTCTAAAATAAAAAAGTTACCTTCCAGAGTTGTTGGTGCTATCAAAACAAGCGTATAAAAACAAATTGCGTAGCGAAACGTTAAGTAAACCCGTCAACATCAGAGAAGGAAATTACTATTCTTAAAGGGATCAAACAAATCTTGGGACAGATTCCTCTTGATATCCTTGGCGCCAAATACAAATTCATCTATTAAAAAAATGGATATTACCAACCAATTCAGATTTTATGGTCTTTTCTAATCTGTTATTATGGACCTCAGTATGTCAGGTGAAAGGATGAATAGGTTAAGGAAAAGACAAGGAGGGGGTGGGAAAGAGGGAGAGAGTATTTTGCGTGTGGCAGGAGCGTGAGCAGAGATGGAAGTTCCCACAGCAGGAAAGTATGGACATTTACCTGGCTACCATGCATGATGCTACCACAAATGTATTATTATCATTATTATCATCATCATTATTATTACTATTATCATTGTTATTATCACTATCATTTCTGTTATTATCATTATCATTACTATTGTTACTGTATTATCATCATTATTATTATAATTATTAGTTTCCCTTTGTCATATATCTCTATCATCGATGCTAATGATGTTAGCATTCTTGATAGCACAGTCATAAACAGAATTAACCGCTATTTTGCGAAAAGTAAAACCAACAGAAACGTGCAATCATTAATCACGGGGTTATGAGTTTCCCTTCCATAAAATACAACACAGTTTCTACTATTCATCTAGAGTAACAAGTTTTCAGCAGAACCAGATATTAGACCAACATATTCATGTACATTTTCTATAAAAAAAACATTAATAATGAATATGATAATTCCCTGTCATTCATGAATTCGTCTCAAGTTCACAACTAACTATAACATCAACACGGTGTTGACAATGATCTAGTAACTGGCAACTCGGTACAACAAATGGGCGAACTATTAGAGTTCAATTTCTGTGATTTGAGGATACGCATCGACAGCTCTGGATATATTAGTCGTCTGCACTGGAACATTGGTTTAAAATTAAACCATTAAGTCCTCGAAAATCCAACCGATAGGTTTATTTCGTTCACTGACCAACGTTTAGTCAAGCCTCTGGGAAATATTCATAAATAACTTAAAGCTGTCATATGATTAACGAACCTCCGGGAGTTCTGACTCCCTCCCGCATCCTTGTAGCTTTCCTCTTTAATGTCAAAATAATCCGTACAACTCAGACATAGGCAACAAGGTCCCCTAGTACTCCCCTAGTGGCCTTGGAACTTCCCACATGCAGAAAATCATGGAGGGAGGCTGCCGTTAGATACGGGTCGAGTCTCGCGAACCTGACAGCAAAATCAACATAAACAACTAGCTTCGCTTCTGTTTACATCACACCTGTACAGTTGAACCATTTGGTTCTACACAAATTTTACAGAAAAAGCAAATAAAATCTCAATCAGTTACGAAAAATAGCCTCTGTAGATAAAGAATAAATTCTTATAAAGCGAGATTAAATAGCTGTATTATGCATAGCACTGTGACAATAGGATAAGCCGACGTTACAACAACAGGTATATTGATCTATCAGGTGTATTAACTCTGACCAGTACCTCAACCACATCTTGCATAAAGAAGACTAAAACCCCCACGATTATCTAGCATTAGTCATGAAAACAAATGATATATGATAACAGTTCACTAATTACAATTCAGAGTAGCTTTGTGAGCACATATCACCGTCGTGTTGTCTCAGATCAGGCAAGTGATGCCGTCAATCACAGCAAACGAACAACGATATTATTGATGTGATCATTCGCAATCTCTTAAATTTTGTTTCTATGAACTTGAATGTACTTCCATAGCTCTCATTTGACTTTCGGATCATATTACTTTACAACAGAAGGTAGTTTCAAAACAATTACGTTTGTTAGGGTTACAGCAGATATGAGAATGTAAACATTTGGCCTGGGCTGGCAGTACAGCAGACAGTGATGCTCCTGCCCTATTATATGTGTTTAGGGTGAAGGAGATTCTGGGGTTATGTATTGTCATGTTTTGAAAACTCGTAAAAGCTTTCCAATTTTCATGAAACCCCAGAATTACCTTATTCCTAAACATGTCATTACATTGTATTAATATATTTGAAACCTAACCTTTTCTGTATCCTGACCTGACCTTGCTACAGGGACCTGGCGATACAGGATGCGCACCAGTTGACTCCGTTGGAGACTTTCAGCAACGGATTCCCCAAGGAGTTCGCGCACAACCTGCCGACACAAGAGTTCATGGGAGACTTCGCAAGTATGGCTGTTGTTTGAATCTCAGGGTTCGAACTTGTGCTTCAGTACCCGTTCACGTGTTTCGAACCTTTACGATTGGTGACGAGTATATTTGATTTATATGTTTAAGACTGGATGTGATTATGATTAAGGTAGAGTACTTGTTACTCCTAATTAGCAGTTGTGTTCAATTCCTCTATAGACGTTCAGGAATCACCAGTCCTGTAGGTTGCAGGGATATATATGTAAAGAAGATTCAGGTGCTTCACAACACCGAGGAAATGCAAGACGACGTTACCTCTGTTTATCACTACTCTCTACAGTACTTATTACAAGGCACTTCATTTACTATCAGTTTCCTTGATTTTTTTTAAGAATTTTTCTTTTTAAAAACAAAGATTTTGTATTAATCCTGGATGCGAGATGGATATGCCGATAAGGTCCGCAGTACAGATCCATCAAAACCGAATGGATGGTATTAGAAAAAGAAAAATTAACTTTGCTTTGCAAAATTTCCATTCATATTTATCCCAAAATGGGAAAAGTCATATTCAAGCCATTCATAAGATGTATTTGAATATGCCTCAGAACTGGAGACAAGCCATCTACTGAACTGGTGCACAAACACAGCTAAACAACACACGTCTCGCACCCTTGTCGATATAGGATCTTTGGTGTCAATTGAACTCACTTTCCTTATATGTTATTAACCTTAAAAAATATTCCTTTCATATTTGTGTAAATCAGTTTTTTCCTTTTTTTTTACATTTGGCCAAGCCCATGTATAAAATGAAATGTACAAATGTATCAATGTACATAATAGCTAAACCCTAATGACGTACCCTGAACTAAATAATCATAGAGAAAATACTTACACGGTCTAACTGTGTTCTTACTGGTGACATCCTCTTTGAAGCAATGCAATCCACTATGATGACCCGTTCCCAAGTATCCTGACTTCACTTCTACTAATCTGACATCACGCTTTTGACTTCATACTGGTTATCATGACAACGTTCTTCGCCAGCCTATCCGAATCCCTCCATTGCTTCCATTACCTGTCTTACTAATCGGCCATACACCTTTCCTGTCCTGTACAAATTCTATTCTTGATTAACCTCACTAGCGAAAGCATATAATCTAACCTGCAAACGTGGTTGAATTTACCTACCTGTGTGCATGTGGATAACCTTACCTTCCTATCTGCACGTGGTTCACCGTACCTATCTGTCTGCACGTGGTTAATCTTATCTGTCTACACGTGGTGAGCCTTCCCAACACACGAGGTTCAGTGACCCTGCAATTATCTTTTTAAGACACAAGGTTAAATTCACCCGTAAGCGTGTTTCATCTTGTCTGTTAATCAGGGATTAATGTTACTCAAACGCTTAATCAGTTAACCTTCCTGTGCAGATGATTAACTTAAGCACACATAGTTTACCTTACCTACATATGTTCTTAACCCTGGCCTTACACGTAATCAACCCTAACCTTCAATTTCTTATCCTCACTTATGCATAAGATTAATCTCACATTCACGTTGTTAACCTTGCCGTTAACTTGGTTAACTTTGAAATTAACACGCTAAACCCAACTGTGCATGAAGGGTAACACCACGTGGACATGTGGTAACCTTAACTTTGAGCAAATGATTAATTTCACCCTTACATATGCTTCATCGTTGCCGCACCCCGTACCTGTGTATATGGTTAACCTCACCTGTACACACTGTTCGCCTTAACAGTTCACGTGGTTAACTTAACTTGTATACATGGTTAACTTTATATGTCCACGTCTTTAACCTCAACTGTACATTAAGTTAACTTTTCCTGGTCACCTGGTTTATCTCATATGAACGATTAGCTTTACCTGGATACCCGGTTAACCTTACCTGTCTGCAACGATAGCCATACCTGTACACATGGTTAACTTCACCTACATATATAGTTAGCTTTCCTGGACAAATGGTTAATCCTACCTGACACGAGGTTAGCCATACCTGTACACTCGGTTAACTTCACCTGTAAACATAGCTTTACTTGGACAAATGGTAAACATTACCTTTATACAAGGTTAACCTTACCTGTCTGTACACTTAAACTTACGCTCTACCTGGACACCTGGTTAATCTCACATATGAAAGCGCTCACCATTATCTATACCCGGGATTAACTTAAGCTGTCCTTGTTGTCAGTGCCTAATGGTTAACTATGAGGCCAGGTAGAGAGAGAGACTGTTCATGTGGTTAGATGTAAGGCTAGGTTAAGTGGCTATTCCTCTGATTAGAGGCTAAGTTACGACACTGTCCACGGGGTTAGCTGTGAGGCCGGGTTAAGACACTGTCCACGGGGTTAGCTGTATCACAAGGTGAACAATATTTCATATAGAAAACAAATATCTGTATTAATCATGAAGCCTGGAGCTGGGTCAATACACACAGTGTAGAAGAGGCAGCTAGCTCTGTATTTCTTAGATAACAATATAAACATACATACATGAATGATACACACAAGTTTATAGGCATAAACATACACAGGATTACGTATATGCTACACATATGAAAACTTAGAGACATACACAGTCATACACGTCCATACAGCCACACAGACTCAAACTACAGCAATGATAACAGGCATTAGGATTCATAATTCCAGTTAGAGCACAACACTAAACACTGTCAGCAGGATATATATACCAAGATATATATATACCAGAGAAGCTGACCCCCTTTTCTTCTCTGTCCCTCCCTCGACGCTCTGCAGGGAGACACAAACGACAAGTTGGCATCTCCTCTGCCATCGACGGTATACTGAGCGCTCCATACGGGGGGTTGCCGGTCACCTCCCACCTCCAAGCCCTCCTCCTCCGCAACACCAACGTCCGTCCTGCAAGACAGTCTGCGGGCCCCAACCGCCCAGCTCCAACCTTATCATCCCCTGCCTCCTCGCCGCCCTCTCCCCAGGCCTTCTCCCCGTCCTCTCCCCAGAACTTCTCCCCGTCCTCTGCCCAGAACTTCTCCCCGCCCTCTCCTCAAAACTTCTCCCCGTCGGTCAGAGACTCTCCTCAGAGATCCCAACCTCAAGTCGTCCGGCCCCAGAGGCAAACGCCTTCTTTTTCCCCGGCTCCTCCTCCTCCTCCTTCTTCTCCTCGTCGTCCCCCTCCTCCTCCTCCTTCTTCTCCCCGTCGCTCCCCTCCCCCTTCCAGACCTTCGACCTTCAGAGTGAGTCACGAACGACCCGACCCTTCCCCAGCGAGGTTGAATCCCGCCGCCCGTGAGAGACCAGCTCCATCCCAGACACCCTTCTCATCCTCGTCTTTCGCAGGGCACCAGATCAGTTCTACGTTCTCAGACTTCGGCTCCTTCTTTGAATCCTCAAGACTACCGAGGGAAAGGCGTGATGTGACCGCAAGGCAGGAGGCGCCGGCTCAGCTCTCCCAGATTATAAACTCTCCCTATGAAGAAGGTTCGGTACCGAGCTCAATCACTATTCTCTTTAATCGCGTCAGTCGGGTTCTTAGGAATCCTCCCCAGACAGCTGTTAAACCCGCCACTGCCAAGGCCGCCGGACAGCCACGCGAACGACCCCAAATTAAGACTCCGTCTCCGCCACACCCTTTCGAAATTCCGTTCGTCATCCCCAATTTTTTCGAGCAGATAGGAATCAGGCGTCGCAGGGACCTTGGCCCAGCTCCGGGCATCACGGATGCAATCGACGATATTCTCAGGTCCCCTTACCAAGGGGGTGTTCCGGTTTCTCTCGACGCCTTGTTTAGAAACAATGACCGATTCGTGCGCAAGATCCAGCCCTCCCCACAACCTCAGTCCTTTCCACAACCTCAGTCCCTCTTACAACACCAGCCTCCTCCACAACCTCAGTCCTTCACACAACCTCAGCCCTTCCGACAACACCAGCCTTCTCCACAACCTCAGTCCTTCACTGTACAACCCCAGCCCTTCCAACAACACCAGCCCTCCCAACAACCTCAGCCCTCTCAACAACCCCGGCCCTTCCCAAATCTCAGACCAAACTTCTCATTTTCATCCGTGGGTTCTGACAACCCCTCACAAGCCGCAGTTCGTCTCTTCCCCACTTCGAGTGCCCACTTCGAGGGCCACGATATATCTCCCTCAGATCAGACCGAATTCCAAACCTTCCACGGCCGCAACAAACGAGATGTGAGCTCCCAGCAGGCCACGGCTTCGACAGACCTCCACACGTCTGCCTCCCGGTATAGAATCAAGCACTTCAAACCCAGCAGACCCACCAGGCCTTTCCATTCGTCCCATCAGAAGGGGCGCAGGTCTCGTCCCTTCAAAAGAGGACGGCAGTCGGAGAATGCAGAGTTTGGAGAGCCAACTATTGAGTTCGAGTTCGGAGGACAAGACCCCTCTTACGCGAAGCCAGAATTAGAGTCCCTTACAGAGTATACAGACAGTGACACACTCACGGGACCTAAACTTCCATCTCCCTTCGAAACTGAACCTTCAAATTTCCTGTCAAACTTCGAGAGTACCGTCCTCGACGACGAGAACCTCAAACCCACCCCCGTCGCTCGTAAAGTTCCTCGCCCTGCGCGTCTTCCTCCAAAACGTTTCCCTCCGAATCTTCTCTTCCCTCCCGCCAAAAATTTCCCTCGGCCTCAGCGGCTGGCCCCAGGTCTCTTACCAGGTCCCTCACCCCCGGCCCACATCCTGCCTCCAACCTCCTCCGTCCGTGCCCCTAGACATATCCTGATGGAGAACCGACGTCTGCCTATGGCCACACGACAACAGGATATTCCTATTGTCCGAAGGAGACTCCATATAGCCCAGCGGCGCATGTCTGGGGAACCCGTCTCCTCCGGTAAGCTAACCTCTTGACACCGACTGAGAGCGACGCCACGAAACACAACGACAGAATCTCGACGAACAAAAACAGACCGACAGATACATGAGCACTTGATGTGCGAATACAACTGATGAAAAAATAAAAGGACAAAACACAGACATAAAAAAAAGACTACTTGCCGAAGGACTAACGAGTGACTGGAAGGGGAAGCTCCTCCTAGACCTCACACTTTGTGCCAGTCAGTGTGTGCCTGGCTTGACGACTCGATTGGACTGGACAGTCATACTTAACTGCTACGACTCTGCACACACACATACTGGCGACCGTAGATAAAACCCTGATAGACCATAATTTCTTTAATCTCTTACTTAAACCCTTAGGTTAACTGGCGTGACCTTGGACCTGAACTTTGAAGAGTCAAAGATCACGTTTTCATACTTGAGGGTTAGTAAGTAAAGTCGTGGTGAAGGATAGTATCACTCCTCCCAAGAGGCTAATATGATAAGTAATCGTTTCCGTTTGATACTTCGGAAGAGAATGTAACACAGTTTGTAAACTTCACGTGTATGCTGCATGTTCCCTTGGCCAGCAGTGGCGGGTGCTACAGATATACAGTAACCAGATCCATGAGTTCAGAATTATCACAGTGTAACATGTCGAGTACCTGCCACTGTGACCAACACGTTCCTCATGTTCGTTTCCCATGTCCTAACCTACCATTTTGAGTTACAGTGAACCTCAACCTTACTATGATATGATGATTAAAGTCAATCCAGTGAAGTCATTGGTGTAAAAACACATAGAAATGGCGTTGCAGTAGGCTATAAATCACCCAGTTAAGTCAGTATGCCTTTTTGGACACCAGTAAAGCGTCCAGTCGTACTGTCCAGAGCGGCGATGACCATAGTAAATGAATCAGACTGATCATGTAGCGGTAGTCTCCCTCTCCCCATGATGTGACCACGCCACGGCCCTGCCTAAATCGAGGATTTTCCCCCTGCGTTGTGTAACGCCCTGCTCCTCTGTTCCAGACGCCCAGGAGGCTAAGGAGGACAGTCCAGGATTCATCGCTGGACGACCCGACAGCTTCCCCAGGTTCTCCTCCGTCGGCGGCTTCGGCCCGATGGGAGAAATAGAGAAAGGCAACAGTAAGTCGAACTCGGGTGTGTCTCTTGGTGCAGCCACATCTATGTGTGATGGCTCTGGTGACCTGATGTATTAGGGGCGGGAGGTTGGCTCCTTCCAGGCTATATTCTTTAATGACATATATATATATATACGATGTGGAGTGCATTCATATACCACAGACGGTGCCAGACCTTTGACCCCGAGGAGTCAAAGTGTCCACATATGCTTGTGAGGTCGACCTGAACATGGTCGATCAACCTTTTAGAAACCGGAGCCTGAAGTTCCTAACCAATATGCACAGAATGGTGAAAGAAATTGTTTCCTCTTCTGATGTAATATTCGGTTTGATAGTGACTGGTACAGGTAAGCTTCCACTACCGGGAAAGGCGAGTCGACGCTATATAATTTTCAGGAACGTCGTCTATTACTGGAGATAAGTCTTAGGATTTCATATTGGCGAAGACTAAGAAAGCTAGGTGATAACCAGCTTGCTAGAGTTGTGTTCTGTCACCTCTGAATGAAATCAGAAGAGAAAAAAAAACTGTTCAGGAACTGGCCATACAGAGCTAACGAGAACTTCCAAATACTTAAGTTATTAGAAATTCACAAGAAAAATCTCAAAAAAATTCAAAAAATCAAGTTCGTAAAAATTATGCAACTGGACACAACCGTATGCAACATCTAACGATACTTCCCGTTTTTTCAGTTGCTGGTAACTTCATGGAGGAGTTCAAGATCCCAATAGTGCGCATCCCAGGCATCAGGGAGAAGCAGCCGCAGTTCACACCGCTACAATTCCTCAACCAGGTTAGTGTGGTCCGGGAGGACAGCGACCAGCCGGAGTCCCAACCTCCGCCCACTACCACCTCCTTCAAGCTCTTCTCCCCACCCTCAACTGGACACGAGGAGGACGGCTTCAAACTAGTGTTCCCTCCTAGTGCCGCCTCGAGTCCTGACCCTGACCCCGTCCCTCCAACACCACCACAACAGCCATCCACAACCAACGACATCACCCTTACAACCGCCGACCACAGACCTAACCGTCTTCCTTCGACTCCCGGGGCAAGGGCCAAGAAACCTACCAAAAACCCCTTCAGGAGCCTCCTTAACCCCATTCGAGACCTGGCGCGGCCGTCCATACAACGCACCCCTTCCCTGAGACAGGTACTGCCTGGCGCTGTGAGTCTCCCTCGCACGAAAGCCTAGCCATTCACCCCGTCTGTCATTCTCTTGGCCTTGACGCTCTGTTTACATCATATCAAGTCATTGCTTGTGGCCTGTCAATGAACCGGCAAGGTCTACTGTTCTCTGGTAAAGATAGTTCTCTTTTCTTCCTGTCTTCTTGGGCGACGAATGGAGTTTTCTTTTGAGGTGTCGAAGGTAATTTTCCCTTGAGCATCACTTCATGTTTCCTGTGCACGTACAAGATTAATTGATAGTCTTCAGCTAACGCACACGTTAATATCCATCTACAGAAGTTGGTCTTCTCTTGTATTAAGCAGCGGAAGCGTTTCTAATTGCACCTATATATATGAACCCCAAGTGGGAGCACCAGTGTCTATTTATTACCCTGACGAAGTTCATGGTAATGTAGACAACGACCACCACGCCGTGGGCGAGAACATCTCTCGGATCTCACCTCTGTCTCAGCCCAACAGGTTAGCAAGCAGGCATCTGGCAAAAGTCATGTCCTCTGCACTTCATGGTGTTATGTGCCCACTCCCGCCATCTCTCGGATTTCCAGGCAGTTGCAATCCTAGCTTACCTGTACCGCCTCCACCATCCTATCTCACACACGCACATACACGCACCCCTTCACTTCCTTCCCGCCATTTGGGTTTGGGTAGCATACGTATCTCCCTCCCTCTGCTCCTACCAGACCAAGGCCCCCAACTAACCACAACAGTGGCGTGGTTCCTTTATCCCTTGAGTATGGTAAATTTAACCCCTTGAGTGCGACTACTTAGCCCATGAGTAAGGCGACTTAACCCTCTGGGTAAGACGGCATAATAACGACTTAACCCCTTAGTACGGCGACTCATAAGAACGAAAGACACGAGGGAAATGAACGGAAATAAGACCATCGGAGTCACCAAGTTAGGTTAAGACCAGATAGAGAGAGTCACGGGTCGTCCATCAAGGTAGGGGAGGTCACGGGGTGTTATCATGGTAGGTGAGGTCACGGGGCCCTCAAGGTAGGGCAGGTCATAGGGGGTCATCAAGGTAGGACAAGCCATGGAATTCCAAGCAATGGTGACAGAGGTCATCCATCCAAATAGAAATTACCTTGCGTATGACAGTGTGACCTTTGACCCGATCCTAAAGGGTCAGATCGAAGATCAAAACCATGATGTCCCTCTTCATCAACACGTAGGTTCATGACCCCCTTGGACTCTCCTGTTTCCAAGGGGCCCCATCACTTCTTCTGGCGTGATCATTGCCTCTCCTCCTCATCTGTGTGGGACGACCCCACCTCAAGCTACCCAGCACTATGGATGTGCCAGACTGAAGGAACGGAGGCAGCAGAGGGTGATGCAGTTGCCTAACTCACAGCCCATGAGAATCCAACATCCAGTCCCATCCTGTTAAGATATCCATTACCTATCCCGTTCTATTAGCGTTACTAACGTCTGCTCTGAACTCTTTTGACTCTCATGAACAAGGCATGTTTACTCTCACTTGATTCTCACAGTACGTTATATAAATCTATATATCTATAGTTCCTAAATTTGCATGACATAGGTATACTTTTGATAATGTTGTGGATCTCCTCCAAGAGTGGCGTTTGATATATAT
>JAUUDW010481323.1:0-12404 GCA_032361385.1 Panulirus guttatus | reverse complement strand
TGTATGTATATATATATATATATATATATATATATATATATATACAAAATCTTGTGTTCTGTCTGTGTTATCACAAAGTCAATCGTTCACAGTTGAAGCATTCCTGGGTTGGTCGTTTTGTTGCTGCCAGCCACCAGCAGCAGCACTCCTCTGATGCACTCCTACTACTGCTCTAATTCTTTCTGAAAGTTCCTTCACCCAATGGCTAAATCTTTCTTAATACATGATGTAAGACACTGTGCAAGAGGGATTACATGATGAAACTTCTTAGACATTCAGTCTGCCCTCATGTTCAGAAAAGCAAATATTAAATCCATAGTATTGCATTCTGATTGTCAGTTTAGGGCTTATATATACAGTCATATTTATCAGTCATAATACAAACACTAATTCAATTAATGCCTCTGATTTCAAACCCATTTTCACCTGTGAATTCAGCATACAATATTCATTAAGGAAAGAAATACAAAAAATATTTCATTTGATCTTTAATTCCCTAAAAAATACCAATTACGGTTCCTTTGGAATAATGTCAAATGTAAATGGGATATTCCAGTAAAACCTAATTACTTATTCAAATGATCAGGATTCTAAAAGTAATCAGAATCAAAACAATATGCATAAATATGTCCAACATTTGAAGATTTTTTTTATCCTCGCAGTTTTAACAATCCTGTAGGACAATGTCTTCTCTAACTGAAAACATAATGCAGGTGTTTTCTACTATATTTAATAATACAAAAGGTAAAGTAACTATATGAACTGTTCCTACACTAACCTACAGCATGACAAAACAACTGGGGCACATTTTGTATATGTTCCTAAATCATTCTACCAAAGAGGAAAGATATTTACCATTAAGTAAAGTTCTTTATTATAAGATTCATTAGCAAATATAAGATTCATTAGCAAACCTTTATCAATGTATCTACATCATACCACTTTCTCCTGCATTCACAGCAGGGTGGAGTATGCACAATCCTTCTCAAATGTACCTTCAAGTAAACATAACCTAACAGCACTGCCTGAAATATCTGACAGAATTCTGTATGCTGGTTAGGTTATCAAATAAAGGAGGCATGTGCCACCTGCTTGCAATAAGAAATATGTTTGAAAGACTGAAGGATGCCTCATCAGGTATCCGCAAGAGAGAAAGTAGATGTATGGAAGAAGTAAACAAAAACAGTGGTGAAAAAAAAGCCAGGAAAACTGAATATAGTAACATTTGTGGGGTAATGTGTTATTTAAGAACGTATGTCAAACCATCAAGTGGATTCTAATATGAATATGGCCAAAGAAATTAACTATAAAGGCTAGAATGTAAACTTCTACAAAAGGCAAACTTAATCTACTGAAAATTCATGCTCTAGATCTAGGCTATGTCTAGTTTTATAATTACCTTCCATAATAAAGGTGGCACAATATAATATATTCCCACAAAAGTGTAATTAGAAAACTAACGTTTAATACCTACAGGTACAAATAAACCAAAACAGTCGAAGAACCTTTTGATATACCCTAAACTAGAACATAAAGAGCAACATATATGGAGAACCTAGCCTTAACAGAAATGCATGCTTCAACACCATAAGACTGCAGCACCCAAGTTGAAGGCCTCAGATGAGAGTATTAGCACCTACAAATCTGTTCACTATAAGGTATATAATAATTATGATAATTTAGAAACCTTAAAAATAGTCACAACCATCATTCGTTACCTTCATGCTGCATTTCTTTTTATCCAAAGTTTTATACTTTCATTTTACTCTATCATAAAAAATCCAGATTTGTGGTTGACTACATCATTATGGCCTGCTCATCAGCAACATTCTAGCTAGGTGTAATATTTCATGTTTCCTTTAATGATGTATGCAAGACTTGTTGCTTTGCCATCCTGAGCCTCAGACTAGAAAACATTCTTGTCCATAATGATGCCAACTCAGTGTCATAAAAGACACTAATGAAGTAAAGTTACTATAAAAAATCTTTTGTACCTATATTTTTCTCCAACACATATGTAGCTTCAGTTTTCTTAACTTAATATCCATATATTTGGTTCATCCACATTCTATTCAATACCCTAGATCACACATTCATTTTGTTCACTATTCTAATTGAAAAATAAAAATAAAGACAGCACAACATACACTCTGGTCCTTGCCCTTTCTCAGTCTAGTATCATCTGCACAGAAAAGATGCAACATATGAATTTGTTATGTGACTTTGGTTATTTAATGACTTTAGGTTAAAAATCAAATCTGTAATCTCCAACAAACTGCTTATCAAATACCATTCTACTTCCTCTACTGCAATATGAATGAATAAAAATATAGTTAAGCACAAATATCATTTTAACATTTGCACATGAAGTTTACTATTTCGATGATGAAATTATATCAACCTTGCAAGAACACATACATTTCACACTTTTTCATTTATGGTGTTCACTGTATTACACATAAGTATTCAATAATTTGAAAGCATTTCATGCATTCTTTTGGTAACATTCTTCTCTCCAGCAATCCTGTTGGATTGTTCCAATCTTTAATTGTCTAGTTTAGCAGAAGCAGTTATGTCTTTATCTACTAAATCTTAAAAGTGTACTAGCATTAAGCTACTCCATCTCCAATGGAGCATCATATGCATTTTTCCACAGAAGAGTTCAAACCAATATTCCGTACCTAAAGTCAGGGATTTTTGCTTTTGCTTCACTATGCTAGAGTTGCCCTCTGCCAGTGGCCTGTTAAGTCTGAGGCACTAAAGGCTAAGAAGCAGCACTAAAGTTCACCAGTTATGGAAACTCTTTTGCCGCGGCCACCCCCCTAAGGGAGTTCCTGAATTGAACTGGCATCAGAGATAGATAGATAGATAAAAGTATTATTAATCTTTAGATTCTTACAAAAAGAATATATCATGGTACTGTTGTCAGAGTCCTTAATTTACTATTCCAAATACAAAACTCTTATCTAATTCACATATGACCATGTTTAACATTCCACACCATAGTATTAGAAGGATTAGCCTTAATACCACTTTAGGATTAAGACCTGCTATACTAGGTGGTGGATATGCTATGCAATGGTTTTACAGGAAATTACTGTACCTTTCTAATTACTGTAAATAATGTATAGGGTCTCTAATTAGACAGCAGGAGTGCTTTAAAAACCTAGAGACCTGGAGTAGCTAAAGTACTTGCTACCAAGACCCAGTTAGTCTACCAATCAACATTTGTGGTACTCAAAGACATGGTTTAAATATAAAACAGTTAAAACTTGAACACATACACCTGAACAACAATCTCTCTATGAATCTTTCCCTCTTAACTCTGGTGTCCCTCACCTTGCTCAACCCCACTATTAACTTTAAGAAAATGTCTTTCCCTATCAAGCTCATATCTTTAAAACACACAATATTTCTAATTTTCAAGTCAACCACATTTTCTCTGCCTTGCACTACTTCCCAGTTTCTTCCTATCTTCAATACCAACTCTCATTAGATCTACATCCTTCAGTCTGGAAGTCTGTTCAAACAAATTAAAAGAAATGTCCATTTTACCTCTATTAACAACTATATTTAGATTGCAGATGCTTACAATTATAGTTTATACAAATTTATAAAAATGTCCCAGAGTTTCAACAAACAACAAATGAACTTCAATAAATAAAGAGTGCCCCTCCTACCTCAGCCCTTAAGATGTATCACATGGCTCTGATTCCTGTTGTTGCTGACATTCTTGCTTTTGCTGTTCCTGTGGCAGACTCATCTGTTCCATGGGATGATCAATCTGTTCCATGGGTTGGTGTAAATCCTCCATGGGATGGTGTGGCTGTGAGGAATTCCGAGTACCAGCCCCATGGAGGGCTCCACGCATCATCAGAGAACCAAGCATGAGAGTCACAGTACCAGAAACTTCACCATCCTCATCCAGTGTCCACAGAGTATCTCGGAGCTCCGGATAAACTTGAATAAACTTCAGCAATACTGAAAAGATATTCATCCTAAGAGTTTACAAGAATACTCTTCCTCCTGTAAATAAATGTTTACATGTTTTGAAAACATGACCTACGAAATCGATGATATGTAGTAAATTATGGAATGAATAGCTTGTTTTGTGTAGGCTCTCATGAATAAGTTACCCTCAGCTTTAGACATAAACTTTAACATGCACTGGGGTTCACTAGTTCTGGAGACTACTGATGTGGCCACCCTCTGGAGGGAGTTCAAGGTGGGAACAGAAATATAAATAGAGAGAGAGACAGACCTTAATATGCAAGTATCACCAGATTGGAAAGAACATTTAAATTAACCTAAATGTACTCTGATACCATGAATCTGTCTAAAATGATATTCTAATAACGTGTAATTAACTGCGAGTGAAGTTACTCTGCAAACAATTGCACAAGACTAGCCTGTAAACTTAATATGAATACAAAGTGGGAAACAGAACATCCAACATGTATCCTGAAATTAAAAAATACACAATATGAATCTTACACATATCACTTAGCCTTTCCGAAAACTTACCTTTACACATGCTAAGAGATACAGGATGAGACAGGCCCAGGTGATCACCAGGGGGAAGCTCTGATGTCAGAGTTCGTAACAGAGCCAATGAATGACCCTGTCGTCGTGCACAAGGTCGAACATACATAGTGTCGAGGGTGTCACAGGCATAAACATCCTCACCACCCCATATACTTGTTCCTGCTCATTTAAAGTCAATCAGATGATGCAGAGAATTCTGTCCTTATTAGAATGAAGCAATTGAATCTACTTAACAGTTTCATTGTACACTAAACAGTACTTCTAACTATTTTCTTAAAAAGTATAGTCAATACATACTAAGAAAAGGTTGCAAACAAACTGATAATCTTTTAATATAAAGTAATAACATGAAACTAAACAAGAATAGTCCATGCAGATCACCAACCTCTGTGACAAAAATTTTGAAATGAAAGAACAGAGAGGGATAAGATGTAAGCAGAGCACTGACCCTTGCGCTTCAGCGAACACATGCCAGCTGGGCGGTGCAGATGCCAGAGGAGGTAGGTGGGGTCAGTCAGGGGACAGCAGCCATAGGGCACTTCAGCCTCAGCCTCCCGAGCAGCATAGTCCAACTGTGTCAGCACAAGCACCAGCAGCCGCTCACCCAGGCACGAAGTCTGACATAACAGGCACTTTGCCACTAACATTCAATACCCAGGATTCTATTTTCATGTTTTTCATAATTCTGCACTATGATACACTAATTTATTCCACAGAAAGTTTCACTGACACTCATGCAATACTCATCTGCTAATAACAGCAGTGAATATAGTCATTAAAAAGATGTGAAAACTAAAGGGGCAAATGGAACTCTGTATATTATATTTCTACTTACTCGAACCCATCCAGTTTTTGGCGATGTTATACTTAAAACTCTCTCCAAGGGATGCCAATCTCCTTTAAGCCATATATACTTGTCTGTAAGAAAAATGTTTTAATATAGAAACAGATAATTCATTTGGTTTTGTTACAATGTGCAAGTTCGAAACCAATATTCTTGACCTGCCTAACCAAGGCTCTGCTGAATAAAGCTCCAATAGAACTTTAAAATCTAAAGTTACCAAGAACCATTCATTACAATGCCCCTGAAGCATAGCTTACCAAAACCTGCCACTGATTTTTTTGCGACAGTTATGCCACTTACAAGTCCTGATGATTGTGATTCCTTGCCCAATTTGAATAAAAGCAAGGGTGACTAAAAGTACTAACTGTTTAAGCAAATGAGGCTATATCTTATTGATCTACTCCTTGCACCACCTTACCAATACAACACAACAAAATCTTGTAACAGTATTTGAATCACACAAGACATGTAACATATTCAGGTAAGCTTCATTTGTTAGTTCAATAACCAATACCCTTATCACATAATACATTTCTAGTCTCCCTAACACAGTCCTTACTTCAGTTTAATGCATTCAGTTATTAACTTTCTAAATATAAGCATTAATTTCTAGATATCTGATCATCTATAATAAGACACTACAAAACATATATTTGTCTAACATTTCCACAAAGGCTTTGCATTATTCTTTATGCCATCTGTCATACTTTATTATTAAGAGATCTGGACAGATATAGATTTTATTATATTTCTCAACTCCATTCTGAAACAAAACAACATCTGAAAAGACAAGATGAAAGAGAGAAAAAACATAGCACTCAATAATATGGTGAATAAATCTAATTATAGGGATTATAACTATAAACCTACCTTCACTACTGTCTGTATAAACAAGGATGCCCTTTTCTTCTTCATGAGTTGCCTCCTCATTTTCTGCACACAGTTCCGGGAACAAGCATTCACCTGGCACAGCTACAGCTAAATCTTCAGCTGTGATTTCTTCTGGGGTTTGTCTGCACACAAATATGGCAATGATAAAAAAGTACTTCCATTTCTAATTTAAATATAAACACTTAACAAGGTAATAGTGTATTAGAATAGATATCATCTCATTAAAGACCTTCAAGAAAGAGAGTTATATATACAGAAACAAAGCAGACAGATTTGCAGGCCTGGCTCTTAATGGTGGAAAGGTTATAATACAAAAGAAAGACAAAGGAGGGGAGAGAATTCAGCAGCTTTGCTATCTGAGGAAAGGAGATACCAGTTCAGTAATAATTCAGTTATGATTAATGATGTCAGCTTGTATAACATCTACAATGTGTCACAGTATGACTGTGAACAATATACTTACTGGGGCCCAGCATGACTGTGAGTTTCAAGCCAGATGGCAATATTGGTGATGCTCTCATAAACTTCTGCATCTGCTGGCAGGGTCAGAGAGTCGGAACTCATCCTGAATTACCTGTTGATAAGCAATCCTCTTGACAGGTACTCAAACAAAACTATAAATACATGCTATAAAAAATGACTTGACAGAACATTTACAAATTCTACTCTACCATATTCAGAGCAGAATATTTTCACATTTTCATGTTCCACACACATATCTTAGGTATGGCACAGATCACAAAAAAAAAAACTAATAAAATCTTTTCATGACATTATCAGATGAAAAAAGTTATCTAGCTGACCATCTACTTGAATAAACTATCTACTCCAACTTATGGAGAACTACAACAAAGGTATGTATTGCCTAAAATGTTTTCTATTCTACAAAATTGTGTGATGAGAAACACAAGGCAGATCATTTATATATAGTAAATATAATGGCAATAAATAATATTCAAATAATTAACCTTACCTATAACTGGCTCATGGCGCATGATGTTATATGGAAATGTTCATTTACTTCTAAGAGGAAAACACGTACACAATGAAAATGTGCTGCTTCAGTTTTCTGAACGACATACCAGTGTTAAGCCAACAGTATTGGCAGACCAACTATAAAATAATTTTTCATCGTATTTACCTAACTTTTCACGAAATCTATATGCTGATGCATGTTTTTTTTTTATGTACATAATACAAAAAAAAAGCTTTATCAGTTCTTATGAAATGACAAACCTACATCTTACAAGACGAGACTGTAGGAATCTTAAAAACAAGAAAACAACGATAAAGAGATTCACATTCTAGGTGTGAGTAAAAGGAAGGCACTGAGCTTGAAGAACCTGTGTTGCTAATACTCACACTATCTGTGGGATGTAGTAGCTTATTGAGCAATGTGTGATCGAGCCAGAGGATAAGGCCTGTAAGCAGCCAACTCCTGAGAGCAAAAGCCAAAGTATTATCTGTAAGAGGGAATCAGAGAAGCAATATCAGCTAGACGATAAAGAGGTTCAAGTTAAGTAAGATGGGGCAAATATATACGGCTAAATATTTTAGAATGAACTTTGGTGAGAAGAAAGATGGATGACGAACCCACCCTGAAGCAAACACTACTCCATATAGGGATATATTAACCCGCTGTATAACATTTAAAACGTTATTTTTTTCTCTTTTCAGGGAAACTTAACTACTTCAGTGATATGGTTTCAAAAAATGATTAGAGGTTTTCCACCCTAATGACAATAAAAACTCTTCTGTGGATTTGTGAAAGTTTAGCTAAACTATTCTAAGTTCATGAGACTTAATGGACTTCCAGTCTTTAAAGGTTTATTTTAGCATACATGAGAAATTTTACCATGGAATCACGTGATGACACACCTAAAACACACAAAATATGAGATTCAACACACAACTTGTAAAAGCTGCAGAGAAGTATGCTGCTAAACTTTAGTCTGATTACAGCTACATGAAACGCTGTATGTGGCATACCTCCCATATCATAAGGGGAAAAAAATTCCATCTCATAAGTCATACACTTCGGAGGCCTTCTGAAGGCACAGTAGAAAAAGATAACATGTACATAAAATACTAAGGCAGGGGGTAAGGAAGTGTATCTAGTTATCACCATTATGCATGGTTATCATGGAGAAAATCATACCAAAAATTTACATATTCTACTTCCTTACCAAAAAGTACCCATGGTAGCAGGAAAAGCTGAACATTCAGAATCTTTAATATAGCCTGTGGTGTGCTTAAAATGGCAGTTGACTGAAATGTGCATGCTTAGAATATGATATACAAAATGAAAGAGTATGGAAAGCCCTGAAATACATAATTAATCACAAAAAAAAATCCTATCATTCAATTCTGTTAACATTAATGACAAAAGATAAAATGAAAGATATAAATGACCTTTTAATGCTTAATAATCTTTTCATCTTGAGTCAAAAAAAAATTTAGTCAGATTAATCATTTAATAACAATATAAACAATAAAAAATTTAGTCCTAAATCACAATTTCTTAACATCAAACACAGACAAGAAGATACAGTCCCTCTAAATACACTTATTCACCTTGGATGAGCTCAAACAGGAGGAAAACTGCCGGCAAAGTTCAACCTTGGCTACGTGCACTCAAGTATGACCCCTTAGTATATCTAATTCCTACAAGATGTCTATACAGCAGTTACAGAACAACTGAAACTGCAAAGAACAAAGTACAGGGGCACCACAATGACACACACAGCTCTGAAATGTTGAGACTAACACTGCAAGCCTAATTAAGAAATGTTGTGGGATTTCTCGAGAGACAGACACCACAGAGGAACCTGGGAGTCAGCAGACCTTCAAGATGGACACGCTGGACATGCTCACTGCCTACACGTAAATTCGAGAACACACTGACCACGATAATACTAAATATTCGTACATCCAGGGCCGCCCGACCCTTCCGCACCGCACCAAAGTTAAGCGTTTTCCCCCGTCCACAAGTTTGTGGTATGACTGAAAACAGACTTTCGGTAAATAGTTCGTACCTTGAGGTTTGTAGCAGTAGCTATAAATCTGACTGCCTCTTGGAGAGGAAGGAGTGTAAGCCACACCAAGTGAGGTGTTCTGCTCCAGTGCACCCGAGGATCGCCGTCGCTGCTTCATGCTGCCCGATTATGACCCCCCGGTTACGCTTCATGGCTCCGTGTCATCAAAAAATTTGCACCTATATACGGTCTTATCAAAGTTTCATTTGAAGGAATAATACAGCTAACACCATTTCTTAAGGCTACATCATTACAGCCTTGTGAGTTTCGTTTCTAAAATCGAGGACTACAGTCCTTGTTGACAGCTGATAGTTCCAATAATCTTTATAAGCGAGGAAATAAGTTAAAACATCTGTAAGAGAGGAAAAAAAAATATCAAAATATACGTTGACGCTATTCATGATACAAGGTTATTCTTGTCTCGCACCTTAATCGATCAAATTATGGTTTAAGGGAATATTTACCCGTTTTTAAAGGGTGTATTCTTTCTCTTTAAATGGTAGATTTAGTCAAACGAAACCAATAAATGTTGACTGATTCATTGAAATACTCGAATTAAACGAGACTTTGAAAAATACCAAACTATATACGGAAAATAGTTTCATAATATTTCAGTTACTATCGATAGAGTATATTAATAATAGTGGATCCCTTAATGAGAGTATTAGCATGTGGCTGGGTAGATGGTAAGCGTTTGGACGAGAGTGGAGGCAGTCAGTGTTTATCATGTTGTAGGGATGAGTACGTGTACATACATTGTTCCGGTGAGCTCCATCAGTAGAATGATCTCTTGAATTTCATGGAACGGCTTCGAGTGAAATTTGTGTACGATTATTTTGTGTACTGGAACATAGCACTAGAAACCAGTTACTCTCTTATCCAAAGCTGAACTGATGTTATACGTCAAAGCAGATGTAGAAAGTTAGGACTTCTGGTGTTGAATGGAGAAACCTGCATGTTTTTATCACGAGGAAGTGTTAGGATAACGAGGTGAAACTCTTAACGAAGGGAGTTACAACCAGCTTGATGGTTTATAGTGTACACCTGGAATATCTGCAGATTAAATCGTCATACTCAAAGCAAGGTAAGAATATTAATAAGCCGGGGGTCCCACCGTCTTGTAACGGAATAGTTTAGGGATCTACAACTATGTGAAGTATTCATAAGCTTAAGTTTCTCCCACGAGCATGTCCACATTTGTGATTCATTCCGTCGTGGATTCGACAAGGAGTCTTCATAAACTTCGAGCCAAGGCCAGTTGTCTGGTTTTAGGCGAGGGAAAGGCTAGACTGAAATGAGGGAAGTCCAATTGATGGTAGAAAAGGATGTAACTAGTGAGCGTGGGGGAACTGCTCACCTAAGCCAGTAAATTTTCCTCGGAGGAGAGTTGCTGCTCACATTCTCGGCAAGCGACTCGCTGCGCGCCATACTTGAATGCAGGTCACATAATAATGTAACTGGGTAGTGTTCTACGTGCACTGGGAGTTAAGGGAGGGATTCTTGAAGTAGTTCGGTCGAAGGACTCTGCGAACCCACAGTCGGATAGTTACAATGAATAGTAAATCTTGTCTCAAATGTTATCAGAATATTTGCCTCACGATCCAGGATGGTTCACCTCAGAGAGTGCCAGGTTTACAAGAGTAATGAACATGTCTTCATTCTAATCGTGTTTTTTTGCCGAGGACAGGAAAGGATGCTGACCCATGTCCTTATGTTTGACATATTTGGGTTATGGAGCAATTCTCAAAAGCTTTCAGCTCTTTAAGCTCGACCAGAAACCGGATTCTGATTGAAGATGTATTTAGAACCGTTCCATTGACAGATGCGGATGAATGGACTATGGCACCAACGAACTGCACTAAAAGAAAGAAAGAAAAAAAAAATAGACGCACGATGATATTAATAGAAAGTAGAAATGCGAATGATCAAATCAGAACCGGACGTTCGTCGGGCAGAGCCCTGAATTACTCCTGTTGATTCTCGCATGAGTGCTTTTTCAGATGAGTGCGACGGAAACAAGTGTTTGGTCACAAACATTGACATTTATTGGCAAAGTGACAGTCGAACACGCTGGGAGTCGAGGGAGTCATAATTTGCCAGTAGTTTGAAGTTTACATATCGGTAAGCGGTTATCGCTTGTCAGTATGGATGATGATAATCCCCTTACATGTTAAAACTGCCTACCGCCCCAACCTTATCATGTTTCTTAAAATGGTTATCGTCCAGTCGCTGTTCTTTCTTCCAGAATCAGACTGCACAGCCACGATTTATCTCTGGTTGTGTCATTGTGAGCACGGGTGATGTATGGCGTAAAACGTTTACGTTGACAGTACCTATTAGAGACTGGACAGTTTGCTTTACACAGAACGTCCTGTCACCTGGTCGTAGGGTTTGCTTTGCTGAGAGGTATAACAGCCAGACCTGATTTAAGAAAAGCAATATCCATATATTTGACGTTTTGGAAGCGGCTGTGATGTCCAGATGTATTCACGATATTCAAGGGATGTTTGAGGTACCCAGTAACACAGTAATTAGTCCGGTTTAGTTAATGATCAGCGCCATAAGAATCGGCATTTGCTGCTCCGTTTTGCTCGCATTCATTTTTGTCGAGTAAGCTGAGTATTGTATTTCATTGATAGTGTCAGGACTCTGTTTCGTTGCAAGTGTTTATTTACAGGCGAAGAACCACATTAACTGAGAAAAGTAATGTCAAGTAACTTAAATTCATACTAATGACAAGTGTCATGCTTGGATCTTTGCTGTTTTCTCTTGTATTTATAACACATTTTACTTTTAGTGTTGTTATTTTACAAAGTCTGTCGTATCAGTAATGCTAAATAATGAAAAAATTCTTGAAGGTAGTTTGAGAAAACTCTTTTTTCCTTAAATATATTGTTTCTCGTCTGCGCTTCAGCAGTAACACTTTGCAATGGTGTTAGTCGTACGCAGTATAGACGGATTTGACGGTGCAGGTTGTGAATGACCATTGCACATTTTTCTGACGCAACAGTTTCGCTCTTTGTGAAGGGGTGTGGTAACGCACGTCATCGTTTAAGTTTGGAGAGTAAAAGTACCTTGAACGTTCTTAC
>JAUUDW010481212.1:0-12405 GCA_032361385.1 Panulirus guttatus | reverse complement strand
AAAATTTGTAAATACTTTCCCTGTCTGTTTTCCCCCTTTCTCAATTCTCTCTATATTTCTTTCAATTAGGGCCTGTCTTTGATGTGGACTTTTGTCCGTGACTGGAACCTTCAACATAAAAAAAAAAATTACCTGTATGTACTGTACAGGAGGGTAATTGTACACTCATGGGATCCCATTTCTAGAACATTTTCTACTTTCATGCAATTTGCTAAATTTCTTTATGCTATTTGCATTTACCACATAGTCATTAATTTTGTTCTATTCAACTATTGATTCACCTTTTATACTATAAAAGTACTTCACATCTTTTGTAACAAGTTTCTTGCTTAATTTCATGTAATGTCCACTAGTTTTCTCTCCCTACATCTCTCAAAGAACTGTTCTATCTTTCTGCATCACTGATCAGTTTTAAAACAGGATTCCCATATATATATGAAAATGACAATGGTAAAAGGGTACATAAAATATATGTATCAGAGGTTGAGTGTTGCAAACATACTTTTCACGCATTGTTTACAAATAAATGTGGTGTAAATAGACTGCAGTATGATAGGTATGGTAAGTTGCAGTGTAATATCAGTTTCACAGGGGAAGACTTAGTTTTGAATGAATTCCTGTGAAAGTGAAAATCATGCAAATGATATTAGTTTGAAGTACACAAAGTTTGAGTTCCATCTCTAATATGTGTATGTTAAACCCATTCCTTAAGACCTGATAGATAAAAAATAATACTATACAAGGATAACTTTTGTAATATTGGAATTAGAACAAAGAATGAAGACTTGAAAAAGGTATGTAGGGCGAGCAGGTGCACCAAGAGGGTAGGGATACCAGTGCAAAATCCCTGTGGCTCAGGTCTCTGAAGGGCCTGGAGGTGGGGAGATACATGAAAATATTAATAACGTAAGTGATCAAATATTTTTCTTTTGTACTTGACCAACATTTCCTGCATAAGTGCCGGAAACAGATGACGAAAGGTAGCATTTACTTAAATATATTCCCTATCTGTCATATGCAATGCACTGAAACCATAGCCCCCTACCCACAACTAAGCTCCAAAGACCTTTCAGTAGTTTCCCCTTAGTCACTATACATGCCCTGGTTCATCCCACTGACAACACATTGACCCTTGTATACCACATTGTTCAAATTCAATCTGACCCGTGCACTCCTATCACTGTCGTATGTGTTCAGGCTCTGGTCATTCAAAATCTTTTTCACTTCATCTTTCCATCTCCAATTTGATTTCCTTCTCCTTGACCCCACCACTTCTGACACATATATTGTCTTTGACAACCTCCTCACTCATTCACTGTATGTCCAAACCATTTCAGCACACCTTCAGCTCTCTCATTCACACTTTTTACCACCACATCTCTCTCTTACCCTTTTATTACTTACTTCATCAAACCACCTCATGCCAAATACTGTCTTCAAACATATCTCCTTTCCAATACATCCACCTTCTGCACATCCTCATCTATTGTCTATGCCTTGCATCTATGTAACATTGCTGGGACTACTATATCTTCAAACATACCCATTTTTGCCCATGCAGATAACCTTTCTTTACAAGCATTGATCAGTGCTCCCAGAACCATCACCCCCCATATGACTCACTTCTGCTTCCACAGTTTCACATGCTACTATGTCCACTCCTAAGTATCTAAAGCACTTCACTTTCTCCAAATTTTCTCCATTTACACTCGCACACCAACTAACCTTCTACATCCCCATAACCTTGCTTTTATTCACATTGACTCTCAACTTTTTCCTTTCACATACACTTCCAAACTCTGTCACCTATTTTTGCAGTTTCTCACTCAAATCTGCAATGAGTGCTTTGTCAACAGCAAACTACAAATGACTCTAACCTAAGCTCCCTCATCCCCACATATTTTCCCCCTCTCTCCAAGACTTGAATTTACCTACCTCACCACCCCATCCATACACTTAAGTAAATAGCCATGTTGACATCACCGACCAGCCTTTTTGGAACCACTGGCTCTCCTCTCTTCCTACTCATCCACATACCTTACAATCTTGATAAAAGTATAATTTTTTAAAAAGATTATCATTTGCTGCCATCTTACCTGTTACATGGACCGCCTTGCCCCCTCACCTGGGAAGATGGGCATATGTCAATCCATTTCCTGGGCCTGCACCAGCTCTTGGTGGCACTGGGTGTGAAGATATCATTAGAAAAGCAAATGATGTCTTGGTCATAAAAGACATCTTGCAGATGAGATGGTATGACAGTATATATATGTTGTGTGAAGATAACACGGGTGAAAGCCTGTACAAGAGGTATATCACAAAAGAGATGAACAGAAGCAGGCTTTCTGTGTGTAGGGCTGAGGGTGCCAATGAAACAGTCTTGCTTTCCAAACCTACTTTATGTGCAAGTTAAAAAATACAACTGCTTATACTGGTGTGGAAAGAATGGCCTTTAAGAAGCATACAGCTTACGACACTCACTGGGTAAAGTATGTGAACTGTGAAATGAGAATTTTCTGAAGCTAATTATGTTGATCATGTGGATGACTAGGAAAAAAAACCAGTAGTGAAGGCTATGAAGCCTCAAACCAAAGTAGTCCTATATTTCTCTTAGTTGTAGTAAGTAAAGTCTTAGGAGCTAGTGAGGCACAAGGTGGTTGAGGAGGGCTTCATATTCCCAAACTGTTTAGGGTCTGTGGAGCTTATGATGACAGTAGACCTAGTCAAGCACAAAAGTCAGAGTAGCCTGGGATCTGGGTGATGGCATAAAGTATATAAGGGACTGTGGGCTTGCTGAATCTGATATTTGGAAACATATTGTCCTCCAGTCAGTGAGAATTTTGATGCAGCTGAGGTGTCTGGTTAGCTCTGGGATGGATTGTTTGTAGATCTTAAGTGGTAAGTCAATGTTCTTTAACATGGAGCTATGCAACTGTCCAGTGACTTCAAATTCTTGGACTGTGTCTACGGATGATGGGTAAGGAAGATAGGATGTCTACGGATGAAGGGTAAGGAAGATAGGATGTTTGGATGGAGGACTGTTTCTGGCAGTTGGTGGCAGTGATTGTTAACATGTTCAGCTGCTTCATCACTGTTCAGCATTGCTCCTCATATTGCTGACTAATGTTGCATATGATTTTGTTACTAAAGGCCTTGTAGAGGTCTTTGTTGCTGTCAACAAGATAAGTCGTACAGATGTGTAACTCTTATTAATGCTAAACACCAACTTTTTTCCTGACTATCCTTAAGTACTATGTACAGTGTATGCTGTTTTCTACATTCAAAACAGGAAAGTTTACATACTATCTTTTAATACATTTTTATCACACTAATTACATATCTTAATGCTGAAGACAACAGCAATAGCTGAAACACTATTGAGGACTTATAAATCTGCTTTCTTTGTAAAAGAAAAAAAAAATCCCTTACAGTACAAAATATTAAACTGGTCCTTCAGTACATTTAAGACTGAAACTATCAGCAATTTTTTAAATTATATTGCTCCAAGATTACAACTTACCTTGACACCATGAAATGTATGCTGTCTTGATATAAAAGTATGATGTTACTGGATTCGGCACTACACCATAAACAAAAGGAAGTCACCTTCAGTAAGGGCACGTCCACATGGTCGAACAATGTTCGTCGAACAAACACTGTCACCATATCATAAGGCGAAGCAGGATGACTTCATAAGCATCGAAACGAGGAAAGTTGATATGGTACCACTGTTTGTTTCCATATCAACAAACATTAGTACCATTTCAACTTCCCTTGTTTCAACGCTTAAGACGTCATCCTGCTTCGCCTTGCGATATGGTAACAGTTTTTATTCGACGAATATTGTTCGACCATGTGGACGAGCCCTAAGGATTTATCACTGTGAATGGTCTGAAAGGAGTATAGTCTCCTCAAGGACCTTCTTGTTCCAAAGGAATCCACCATGTCCCTGCTCTGGCATAGAAAGCTTTCTCAAAGCAGGAAGAACCCCATAATATGGGTCCAGAGGTTGCATAATTGATAATAATAATAATGTAAAGTACTATCTTGGTAATATTATGAAAAAATCTAACTTTTTCCTTTAACTGTCAATAGAGTTAATCAAAAGAGATTAAAAATTACTATGTCCTTTTAGCTTCAATTTATTTTACATTAATTACATATTACAAATTAATATAAAAAGATCATATCTTATGCTTCAATACACTAAGTATTAAGTTACCTATTTAGGATGAGGGAAAAGTAAATAAGTGTAGGAGAGGGAAGAGATATTAGGAAGTTTTATCGCAATGAGTGGAAAGTGCACAGAGTAAATGCATTACAGTACACTGAATGGAGAAAGGATGTGTGGTCTGAGGGAATATAGTATGGGAAAAGCTAAGAGATGGTGAAGGGGTGGAAGGACTTGGTTAAGGGTAAAAGATGAGGGAAAATGTCTGTGAGGTACACCCAACAAAAAACTAATATCTTTCTATTAGAGAATGACAAATGGTCTCGGGGTCTTGCTTCACACTGGTAGCCCTGCTTTCCTTGCATGTATTTGTCAGTATGTGAGAAACAAAGCATATCAAGCTGAGCAAACTTTTCAAACAGTTATAATACATCTTATTTATTTTTCATTTAGAATATTTACCATACAAAGCACCTACGTACAAAGAAATGCAACTCACATTCAAACTTACAAACCGTACCAAGACAACAAGAGTCATAGTGTTTATTTTGAAATCCATGAGACTCATCCATAAAGATAATTTATTTGTTAAGTGCACGTGAATGAGAGTAACAGTGGGAAAGGTGAACAAATAAAGGAGAAATATGATTTGATGGTGGAAAGAGGTACATATGAGGAGAATATGGGTGAGAAGGAAATTATTAATGTGGGACAGGATGCATGAGGGATAATGATGGTAAATGGGTTAAGGTGAAGGACAGCAGTGTTAGAAAAAACTGAGGGCAAGTCAGAAGAGATGAGTTACACATGTGATGATGAGGAAACCTTAGAAAGTGGTTGTGAGGAGACAACAGAGACAAAAAAAGTGGGTAATATGGAGTGATTCCAGAAGACACTGTTAAGGAAGGAATATTGCCTATTCTCCTCATGTAACAATAACCTGCTTTATAAACACCATGAAATTGATACTGACTGCAAAACATTGGCAAAAATGGATGGTGCGTCCTGCAACAATAAATATTCAGTGCTATAGCCACATATCTGATATGGTCCGAAATCCTATTAAGTTGTTCTAGTAATATATATAAAGCACTGAGACGAGATATACCATGAAAAAAAAATATATGACTTCATTAGTGGAAAACATTTGAGATACAACAAAATGTCTTATGAAGTACAAACTAAATCAGAGAACAAGGACATAGCAAACCATTACTGCTAGTTTCGTAATCTTAATCTGTGACGTTAATTCCTACTTATGTGTTAACGTTGCATATCAATTTTTATATTACCAAAAATATTATCAACTACATTACTATATTATCATTACATCATAACCAGATTACCATAAAATATAAAACTAACATGTTACTACCATTATACCACCACAAATATCACTACCTTATGACAATTAGAAATACTCTGTTACAACTACTAGAATGTTACAGCACTACCAAGGCTACACTTAAAACACCCTGGTGTTCCAATGATGCACATAACATCACTCTCTAGAAATTCACCATAAATTCATTTTTAAGTCATTTGGTGTGTTTGGCGTAGGAATAAATAATACATAACACAAAAGTGAAAATAACATTTTCTTAAAAATATTTATCTTAGTACTTTACAAACTCACTGTACTGTATTATATGTAATATTTTGGTAACATTATAATGACTGACACCAATGACTTTACCAGTGGAGTGTTATGTAACTGTTTATCATTCAGTTTACTACGGGATTAATTTACAATATTAAATATGTAAAAACTGATAATATACAGTATGACCAGAAATAATGAGATAAATCTGTTTTAAGCCTTCTATTTACTGAGGCACTATAAACTTGCTTTGCAATAATGTTGCTCGTATTAGATTTAGTATTTAGTGTACGTGATATTCACAAACATTTATCATCAAACAAATACATGTAAAAACTGACCACAAATGTCTCAAATTAAAACTGTTTGTAAACATTTACGGGCAGGTCATTACTTGACATCGGGCCTTCAGTTCACCTTGTGGTTGATGGCTAGGTCTCTAAAACGTTAACTAACACGTTATAACAGACACAAAAGGCAATTGCTTTACAGCCAAGCAACATTTCCAGACTGTAATCAACGTATCCAAGATCCTTCATGCCCAAGATGCAACCACCATCAAGAAGAAACGAAGGACTTATTACATAAATACCCTGCACTCTGCACATAGATGCACACACACCACAATGCTTTAAGACCTGTGATCCCAACTGGTGGACATGGCCAGCTACCTGAGTGCTGCAGGAGCCTCATAAGGATAGGAGGGACTCCTGGGGCAGGAAGTAAGAAAATATGTTTGATAACAGGCTCCACCTAGGAGTTTATACCATGAGTGAGAAGTCATCTTTTGGGAGGTTGTATCACTAGTACAGTCTCATTAAGAAGGTATCCCTCCAAATGAGTCTACATATCCCTACTATTGGAGGTGATGCAGCCTTATGCTGCAGAAACCTTTAAAAGATCCTGGGGTGTTTTTCTTACATATTCGCCATTTCTCGCATTAGAGAGGTAGTGATAAGAACAGAGAACTAAGCCTTAGAGGGAAAATCCTCACTTGGTCCCCTTCTCTGTTCCTTTTTTTGGAAAAGTAAAACTGGAGGGGAAGATTTCCAGCCCTGCGCTCCAGCCCCTTTTAGTCACCTTATAAATAAATACATAAATAAATAATATTAGCTGCAAATAATGACCTATACATCATACTCACAAATAATTTGGAAAAAATTCTTTGATGTTTCTTTTATATTTTATGTAATCAATCATTTACCAAAGCCATCTCAAAACTTCTACCCAGGGCATTATATTTTTATTATTTTATTGCTATTATACAACCCCAGAACTCCTTCCAGATGCACCTCTCACCTCAAAGTTGTTACACTCAGTAGCATGGAAGTATGACTCCTTTGAAGTGAGTTCTTAGATAAGACTGTACTCTTTCTTCAACTGATGATACAGCCTTGCCAAAGATGACTTCACTCACTGTGTAACCTTAAGTAGGCAGGATCCAGCAACACCAACTTGTGTGTAGAGACCACAAACAAATGTATAAGCTTTCAATAAAACACCTTGAACCAGATATGCTGATGTACGTCAATGAGTGCAGCAGAAATCAAAGAATTAAAATAATGTATCATGCACAACGAATGCTGACAAAAACAACAGAGTCCGTTTTGAAAAAATTAATACAAATTTTATGGATATACGTGCTGACATACAAGTGACTAAGATGATCAACCCTACCCATACGAACCATCACCTAATATAAAAACTAAATCTACAGAATGAAAAAGATATACATAAAGTTCAATTGAAAAAAAAAACTGTGCCTCCATTTTGGCCAAAAATCTGAATTGATTTACAGGAATTTCCACTGGGGCTACCATTGCAAACTCCACTTGCCAGCTAAAGCAATTTTGGTTTTGGTTGGTTCACAATGTTATACTGCCCATATGTACGACTGTATAACCCTGATTTTATGGACAGATGGTGGATAGGGCTGTCTGTTAATGCTGATTACCTATTAAATACAGATGGTTCGTTATAATGTATTACACACAGTACAGCAGCAACCACACCTAATGGTCAGAAAATACAATGTAAAACAAACCAGTTCACCAGATTCTATCTTATTCAACTTTAGTTTTTGCTCAAAAATCAAATTCAAACATTTCCTTTTCACACCGCTAACTTTAGTGGCCATGCTTGCTTAGTTTTGTTCACTTTATTGGCTAATTATGCAAAAAGAAACACTGATATGAAAGTTAAATGTGTGCAGTATCAACGATGTTGCTGACAACTGTGTTTGAGAATGGTCTGGCCCATACATGAAATGTCAGACCAAGTCAATTTCAATACAGACTACTTTCTCAGGACTGGCAGACAGTATCCATTGTTTCTGAAGTCTGATGAATCAAGGTTTTATTGAACTTATTCCCATTAACATATCAATAATTAAACTTCTGGTCAGCTGAATCAAGGTTTTACTGTACTAGTTTCTATCAGCATATCAAAAATTAAACATTTGTATGACAGAAGGGTAAAAGAGTTTTGCATGGAACATATTAATTCAAACCAAGAAGAAACATAGTTCATTCCATTACTTCCTTCATAAAGGTTGTATATGAATAATAAATATTAAGTACAAGTGACTTCAGAGAAAATAATTTGATTTTATATATACCATATCCAGCATTCAGGAAGAATATTCCTATACTTCAATTATTCACGTAGCTAGTCACTTAAAAAACTGCCTTTTACCAATTTTGACATACATTTTCCAATCACTAGACTTTTTTATATAACTACAATTTTGTGTTTAAGTTAAAAAGAAGACTACTTCTCTACTAGATATCATAAAACATCAACAAGCTGAGCTGAGATATGAAGACGAGGCAGTGCTTATCACTAAGTATTTCATTTACAGTTCTCTTTTGAAGAGAACCAGTTTCTGAACAATTAAATGCTGATGTTACTGAATTATTCATTCAGCTACTATGTCCCAGTGGTTCCGATAACTATTATGGTGACTAACACTAAGAAGCTTTTACAATAAACATTGCCAGCATCATAACAACTGCCATTGAAATTAGTGTACTCGAGAATATAATACACTGTACAGCATAACTACTGCCCATTTCAGTGTAAACTTTGGTGATAAGAAATATAAAAACTCAATATAGTATTCTAAACAGGATGTTCTAATCAGTGGAAACAACCGTAGATAATAAGAAATATTGCAAGTATTGCGGAAAGAAACATGACAATGTCCTAACAACTACGAATGCAAATTTGGAAAGCTGCCCCATTTAATGATATAACCTTAAGAGACATGCAAAGGTAAAGAAAACAGATGAGCAGAAAATGGAATCTGGCAATGAGTGTCAGACCACTGTTAAAGGTTACAGGAAGAAAAAGGTCTTCAAGTGATTTCCTGCCTTTCTATAAATGCAACAATCCCACACCACAGGCCAAATTATCACCTACAAAAAAAAAATCTTAGTCTATGATATTCTCATTACTGATTGTCAGTATTATAATATTAGTAATTATAATTACTGAGGAATGTATGAACTATTAATACATACTTAAAGTATGGTATTTTTTTGGAATACATTATTACCAGGTGCACTGCGGTAAAACCACAGTTCTTACCTAATTCAATGAAAATTTTTTTAATGTAACACTAACAGGAAATGCATTGCTGTAACACCACAGTTCACACCAAATTTACTGTATATCTTTAGTATTCCAGCGGAAGATTTGTATGATGGATCAAAAATTCAGTTCATTGCCAGATAATCCAGTGGTACTAGACTGCTACTGCAAAATCTATGTCACACTTTGAGTTTGGCAAAATAGTGATTCAATCTAATCTATAACTTTAGCAGTTAAGCTAACCTGTGGGGTATATGCTTCATATACCATAGTATCCTATACTTATGCTCATCTTAACATTAGCATATAAAAACTGAGGATTATCATCTTTAGAGTTTACAAACATACAAAGTTACAAACATAAAAAAATTACCAAAATACATTTCATACTAACATCAGTGATTTAATGGACAAACTTATCAAAACTCATCATGTATATCCTCAAATTCTGCTGAGTCATCATAATCATCATACTCATCACCTGGCCATGGACCCCAGTTATCCGCTGAACATGCTCCAAAGGTACCCTCACCTCTGAGGATAAGAAGCAAATGATACATTAGAATGATGAAAAATGAGGAAAACTGACGGAAAAGTGATTATATACAAAGTACTATGCTGATAAAATGTGATTCACAGACTACACCTGGATGAAGCCTGGCAGAGGAGGTAGGCTACAAAGCAGACAGTATCAATGGTACTAGGAATGGAGAGCACATTGCTGGCATCATGTTTACACACCACTACTGAACAGCCACTGGTGGAGGTAGTATGACTACTACTGAAGCAACGAACATAGCAAACCAATAAAATCCAAGTTCAGAAACATGACTATATCAAAGCATTTAGTTTTCATATCTCATCAAACTATGCCTGGAAGGATGCCATAACCGAATCAGTCCTAAGTTTGCTGTCATGATATAAAACACATAATAGATCCTTTTCTCTAATTCAGACATAGTAATCAAAGTGTAATAAGTTTACATAAAAAAGTTCAGCTCACCTGCACAAGTATTCTTCTAACAAACTTCCACTTGCCCAGGTGTGGTACAGTGTCTTTTCATCAGGGGCTTCACCCAAAAGCTCATCACACATATCTTGTAGCCTTTGAACAGAAGAGAATGAAAAATTAATTTCAACAATATAAAAGAAATAACTAAGAAGTTTAATAATGATAAGAAGCATAAGCTACTAAAAGATGGTTTGTAATGTGCTAAAAATGTACATTTTGAAAACTGGAAGGCTTTGTTCTCTGAGGTGGTGTCCCTCAAGTATGATGTACATTCTTTACAGTATTAGGATTAGGCCCTTTCACCTTCCAGTATATGTAATAAGCATAAACTACAGATGCACAGAAAACATAAAAAATGCCTTACCATCTTGAGTTTAATATCATGTTTGATATTATGTTCTCATCAACAGCAACAACAAACTTAAGGAATTATTTTTCTAAAACATATGAGACTGTCCTGCACATACAGTATCTCTGGTTATCAAATGAAATGAAATGTTCAGTATTCTTACCTGCGAGACCATATACCATCCTCTAACATCACTTTGGTTGATTTTACATCAGAACCTGGTCCTGCCAGTCTTTCTACCCCATCCACCAAAACCACACCATACCTATGACAAAGATATAAAAACCTGTCACCAAACTGAAATTATTATAGGATGCATTATCCTAGAAAGGAAGTGGAAATTGTGGTTACCATGTGTGTCTAAGGCACTTGGTAACTCCTCAAATGTACAGTTAATACTTGTTTCATTAATCATTTAGTAAAAGGCTATAAAAATACTAAGATCTAAACCGTGAAGTAAAGCATTTATGTTCAAATAATATGACAATGCTATCTCTACCATCTTTAGTTCAACTTAAGGAAAACTTCAATTTTTTTTTTCATACATGCTTGCCAATTCCTGCAGAAATGGGTATTAAGCTAATTATTATAAACGGGTTAACCAGTGAACATCAACATACCCTTCCCATGCCTCATCACAAGTACCCTCAGCAGCTTCAATAATTTCTTCATCTTTTGGTGAGATTGTGGGCTTGATGCTTCCTTTGATATCAGCAAATGCTTCTGCAAACTGCAATGTTAATAAATGTAACCAATAAATATGTGATAATCTACTCATAATCTGAGATATACTATGTATGTATCTTCCAGAAGAAATTATCCCTTACAGCATAAGTAAAGGGACCCATATTTTGCTCCATATGTAGATCAGGTAAAGCTAGCAGCTTTATTTACTGTGGTAAGCTCAGAGCTAAACACCGTAATACAAAGGAATATTCATTCTAATGTATTTTGCTAGTTCTTTGTAAATTCTTTTTTAATGTATAAATGTACACTCCAGGAAAAACTCTCACATAGCTGCACTCTCTCAGCTAGCCATACATGCATACCAGTTTGTGATTATGAAGAGTTTACTGCATGTATATAAGTTCAAAGCAAAACAAAGGACAAAAAAATGGTAAAATCCCTCCCTAAGAGTATCATATTTGCCCAACTTGGCAATATTTGCAAATTCTGGCTGTTGTCAAAAGAATCTTTTTTATGATATATGTCCATCCTCCCAAAAGCAAAAACTTTGCTTACTTACCTTGAATGCTACTATTTTGCAGGCATCACACTTTAGAGCAGCTTCTGTATCTTCTTCAGTTTCAGTGTCCACAAAGTCAATATCCCCTTCTGCTCTTACACACAAACAGAGCGCTACAAATATCCAGGATAGATGTGGTATCTTCATGATGAGTTCTGAAACTATAAACACAAATATGCAATTACTCCTGAACTTAATTTTCAAGTCCTTAATTTCTATCAACACTTTTGTGCTGGAAGGCAAAGAAAAATCACTCTTGCTTTCACTAGAGCTGTGCTGATTGGTGGTAAACAACACTAATTTACAAAATGTTTTTGTTACTATTCTATACATCTATCTATCTATCCATATGTCTGAAGCCTGTTCCCTTTGGAAACCCCCTCAAAGGGATGGCCAAAGCAAAAGTCAGTGCAGTATCAGTGCTGTTTCCGCTCAG
>JAUUDW010480991.1:0-12405 GCA_032361385.1 Panulirus guttatus | reverse complement strand
TATCAGGGTACCGAGGCTATTATAAGATATTAATTCGTTACAGTGCAACCAGAATATTTTTAAAAGAACCTGACATTTAACATTATTAAGGGTTTTATTAAAGCAGAGATCATCCAGGTCATTTCATCACCATGAATTACGATGATTTAACGTACAGTAACCATGAACTTTGTTAATTTTAGTAAGTTGTCCTTAGATCAGTTTCAAGTTGTAAAGAGACTGAGCAGTGGAAAGAAGTCTTATTTCACAAGTAACCAGTGATTTTTTTTGTTGTTGTTGTTTTATTCAGTTAAAAGGGAACCTAGAATAGTCTACGATTAGAGAGTATTCACGATATTTCAACATTTTACGTATTATTCTAACTTTACAAAGAAATTTGGAAATGTTGAAACGATAGAGTATTTGAGACATTTGACATTAGAAAATACATGGAACAGTTAATGATGATAGAGAACATGGAGTGATTCATTGCTGTGGGCAACAAGAAAAGTTTAACAATACATGACATTTTAACATTAGGTATTATACCTGGTTATGCAATCATCGACACAATAGTTTATCTGGCACATTTGTAACATTATAGAACACCTACAATTCTGTAACACTCTGGAACATGTAAACGTATGTACTTATAGAGTACCTGGAGTATTGGTGAATTTAAGCTCTCACTCACATTTTTCATCTGGCATCAGTGAATACCAAAGCATCATATAGCAGCCTATAACCCTCAGCTTGTACCAAACATGACATTTTAACGCATAATACTCCCATACATGTATACTTACACATGCAGTCTTGGTTTTAGAAACGGCCAGCTCGGCTTGGCCCACTGCATTTGGGAGAACCTCAACTCCTGGTCCTCCTACAAGGAGTACTTGAAGGTGAAGTCTAACTCGGATGCGTTTTTCCTAGTCCACAGGTCAATCTTTTCTTCCTGAGCGGCGGTAAGCTGCGTCCTCCAGCTGCCCGTCTCACCTGCCAGGACAACACCTTACACTGACGCCTCAGAGCCACAGACACAGACGCGCGCGCGGACTTTATTGAGTAGATTATCAGACGATTATTAAGCCTAATAATGTCTCACTGATGTAAAACTTATCTCCTTGAGTACAACGATACGATCTTTAAATTGGAGGACACGACTCTTGAGCACGACAGGCCTATCACTTATGTTTACTGGTTGTAGGGGCTAATGTCGTGCTCTAGGGTCGGACCGTCGTGTTCAAATAATTCGTTCATGAGATTCTGACGGGAAGTGTTCATACCCTTCCTAAAGAAGCTCCCGTCCTTCTTGACCACCTCCACGTTACGCGTTTCGCTGTAGTCCGCAATGTTTGCCGTCTGCTCTCGGGCCTTCATCTCACTGAAGCTGGTGTGGCGAGCCACCTGCCCGACGCGTAGGCCGCGTGTGGACAAACAAGATAACTGGTCAAGATTTAGGAAATGACGAAATGGTGTCGTGATGCTGATAACAGCAAGGAAAATGACCCTTTGAGGAGATATTTTAGGATAACAATACGTTAAGGCCGTGTGGCTTAAACTGTTTCCCTTTCGCTATACCCATAGACTGTAGGCGAAAGTAGTGAGATGCCAGTGAAACAGGGTACCAGTCTAACTGTACCTAAGCTTATCTCCTCCATTTATTCTCAGGGTCAAGTTTCCAGTTACTGATGTCTCACCAGAAAGTTGAAAACATGTTTATCTTATTAGTTGGTGTCCTATTAGGTCTTTTTTTAATACTCAAAGACATACTTCATACGGGTGGTCATTGCATTGCTTTTACTGTTTCATCTGTAACTCTGTAAGGCCAAGTATTGATGTGGGATAGTGTAAATGTGGTGAGATGTGTTATTAGTGTGGTGAGATGAACATTGCTCACCTGCTGCAGCTCTGTGGCGGTGAGCGAAGTGCCTAGGAATGTGTTGAGTCTGTTTAACTCGGTCATCATGTCAGACTTGAGGTCCTCATAGAAAAGGAAGTGCATATTGGGGTGGTTCCTGGCAAGCCACGCCTCCCTCAGGTGCTCCCAGTATGGCCCGAAGATCACTGCAACCACAAAAAGGCCCCTGCATCACTACAATTGCAAAATGGCTCTTATATAAGTAAAAAGGTCGAAATGGCTCGTGTATCACTTCAGGTAGAGAGCGTGCCATGCATTGCTGGAGGGACATGATAGCAAATATCACTCTTACATCAATGCAGGAACAGAATGATCCATACATTACAGAAGGGGAAGCATAAACCATGTATGACTGCTTAGAGTAAGGGTGCCATACATCACTGCAGGGACAGCATAACCATGAATTATCTTGAAAACAAAATGATCAGGTGGAAGAACTGCAAAGCAAGCAGTTCTCCACGATAACTGTAAGATATGTATCTGTTATCACAACTTTCGTGGTTGCATCATGAACTGGTATGACCTGTCCATGACAATTTTAAGATCAATCGGATGAAACGTAAGGTAAGAGGTAAAAGGAAAAAGAGAAAAGAAAGGATTATTTTGAGCTCTTAAAGACGAAAAGAAGAGAACCACAACTTTGTCGAATGAGGAAAGGACGTATCATAACGGTCAGTCGTCATGTGGCTCGTCTCCACACAGAAGCTATGGGAGGCAGCATCCAAACATGTGCCGTGGTTCCAGATCGCAGGAGCTGGAAAGCATACAGATAGCTCATGAAAGCAGTGGCCGAAATGATACTGAAAGAACAAAATAGACAGAAACAATATCCCAGTGGAAGGAAATGGATGGTTGAAGAGACGTGATGGTAGGAGAGTCACTAAGACCCGAATGACTATGATTCAACCCGGGCCAAGAGAGAGGTGGAAGTAAAGCTAACCCAGATATGCAAGCAGTACCCCATAATGGGGTGAATGAGAGCCCTGTAGATGTGGAATATCTTCTCGCAAGAGAAATAACTACGTCAGGTACTGGGAGGCTAATTTAGCGATGTTCATAACGTGATGTTTCCAAGATGGGATGGTTATGATTATGCCATATGTTTATATTTGCAGTATCCGACTTGACATGGGCAAGCATATGCTCCGGTGGTGGCCATCTTAGATGAAAGACGAGGAGGATGAGAAAAAAAAATGTTTAAAATGTTAATGTGAGATCCTCAGGTATTTGTAGGAAGAGGGCATGAAGAAAAGTGAAAAGAGCATTCCACAGCTTCACTGTTCGAGGACGGAGGGACGTATCGTAACGGCAACCCCAGTGTGGCTGGTCTCCATCATAAAATCAGTACGTGGGAGGTTGTCCAGGACCTAACTACCTGCACACGCTTTGGTTGATCTCTCCTCTCTCTCTCTCTCTCTCTCTCTCTCTACCTAACTATTTAATCATCGACCTATCTGCTAGAAACAGATGAGAGGTTCACTTCGTTCCGACCAAGATAGCGAAGATCTGTCAGAGCCTCGCGCGATGAGGATGCTGACGTAGCCCCGGGTCTTCACTTACGGTTGTCTTCCACCATGAACTGGACGAAGTCATCCATCGAGCCGACGAAGCTTTGTAACTTCAGGATGCGACAGTGGTGGCAGAAGGAGACGCACACGTCCTTGGGGTTCCTGGCCACGTACACCACCTGCCGGGCAGGAGGCGAACGGTGTATCAAACGCCCGTTGAAAGTCCACGCCAGATGATTTCATGTGAAAATGAAAGTATGAGGAACGGCTGTAACGCGACATTCAGAAAAGATGAACGGTTGGCTACAGGAAAAGATCGGTGTTATTTGTGAATGATAGAATATGCCAAGATGGTAGTGTCTACTCACACTGTATAACTGGTCGTCTAATCGTAACGAACGAACCATGACAGAATCTTCATTTTCCAAACCACACACACGCACACTTTTCTGTCGCTACTTAGGTCAGTACTGACAGAATTTTGTTATCCACCAAGTGAAGTTCCTCGGTCCCTATAACAATTACTTCGTATATCTTAAGGCTGACATTTAACGAACATATTTCCACGTACGATATGACATCCTCATTTAGATATTCTCTATCGATCTTCCGCATTGAGTTATACACATAACTCTGCCTCGTGCACACGTAAATTAAACTCTCTCTCTCTCTCTCTCTCTCTCTCTCTCTCTCTCTCTCTCTCTCTTTCTCATCTTTTAATCTCGTTCTATTATGGGCCAGAGTGAAAGCAAGTAAACGGTACGACTAGAATGACCACACTCGGCATTGCTTCACCTGACTGACCTTGGCAGTGTCGAGGAGACCTGGGGTGAGGAGGGAGAGCGGCAGGTGGGTCTTGATGGTGCGGGGGTCAGGAGTATCGGAGGCCACCTGCAGGGCGATATCCCTCCCTGGTTCAGCTTCCGGGTCCAACTCCCCCAGCTGATCGACCGCATGCTCTGGTACAGTCTCGCCGCCTTCTTCTTGGTCCAGGAGTATGTCCTTTCTATGCATGAGACAGGAAGATGAGATGTTTTACCTAGTTGTTAAGGACTGGGATCAATCCCCTCCTCAACCAGCTGCTTCACTGCTCGACGGGTTATACTGCGCCTGACTACAGTGACTTTGTCGATAAGCCACAGACATAGCTTTTCTTCAGACTACCTTACTCGTATTAATACTCAGAGATTAGCAGAATGTCTGCTCCTCTAGTACAGTTAAAGAAGAAGAAAAATATGTCGTAGGAAGGTCTGAACACACGAGATACCCACTGAATAAATTATGATGCTTGGAGGAATGTGGGCTGAGCCGTCTACTTACTCCAGGAATGGAGACCGGGTCTTGATAGATGCAGAGGTCTTGGGATGGTTGAGGTCCGGGTTGTTCCTCATGGTCCAGACAATCTCCTGGGTCCAGGTGGTGCCACACTTGGGGTACGTCATCACCAGCACGTCGCTGGACCGGAACTGACCTCACACAGGAGAATACGTCTGTGGTAAATCTGAGCCACCTACTCGTAACAGGTTCTTCTCTGCCAAGAAAACTTTCGCAAAGGAACATTAACTGGTCCAACAAATAGCATGTGGAGGGAAAGTTATATATAATGAGGCACACACAATGAGCAAGAACCATTAAAATACAAGACAGTGATAAGATGCGCTGATGTAAAAAAAATACCTTGGATCATGAGTGAGATGCAGTAGTGTAGGATATTTGGTGACTGTAAAAGGTTTCACTGACATTAGTGCAGAGGTGTACCGTCCTAACTCTTCTAACCGTGGTCCTGTTGCTCTGACATCTATATCCAAAGTCTAAAATCTCTCCTCAACTGCCGTATCTTGAAGCGTCTTTAATCTCACAGTCTTTTATCCTATTATCACCTTGGCTTTCGCAAGGTTAGGTCCACCGGTGATGCCCCTCCTACCTTAGCAATACCTGGTCTGTGGGAGGCTTTTGGAGACTCCTTTGTAGTAGCCCTTGAAATAAGAGAAGCTTTGACACAGTGCGTTATCGGAGTCTGATCTCTAAGCTCTTTATCTATCTCACTCTTCCCTGTCTGGCTGGTCTATCAGCATCCATTGATCAATCAACATCTACCTCTTTCCCCATCTGCAGCAGACAGTGTTCGTCAGATTTCCATCCTGATTCCTGTCCATTTCAGCAACGGTTCCCGTCCTTCACATGCCGCCTTACTCCATGTTTTTTTTATTCGAATCCATTTCATCTGTTTGATCCACGTCTGATCGCGTTTGGAACTCCCTCGATAAATTCGGATTTGAGCTGGATTTCCCGGTGAGGTAAAGACAGAAAGGTCAAGGGCATATAGGTCCCGTTTTCTTCTCAATCCCCTCACAGTCTTCCTACACGTTTGATGGATCCAAAAATTTCACCATTGAATACCACTGACCTTAGAGGTAATGTCGAAGGTCATCTAGGCTACACCCCTCATGTCATCACATCCCCATATAACCTACATCCTCGACACCAGTGACTTTTAGTTAAGATGCGTTTGATCTGACCTCTATGTGTTTGGTCAAATGTATCTTCACTAAATAAACAAGATAATGGGTACTGATTGTTAGAAAGAAGAAGAAGAAAGAAGAATCGAGAGAAACGATTCAGATTATAATGTTATCTCCTCCTGAGAGGAGCAGAGTCTACTAGTGCATGAACAAAATACGTAGATTTATGAGCAGTATAGCCAAAAGACAAGACAGTGTTACATGAGGAAGCTAAACCGTATTGTAGACAGAATACACTGATGGGTACGGATGTATCTGACGGGTAGACCGATGTATGAGTAGTGTAGGCTGATGTATGATGCAACCCACCTGGAAGTTGTAGAGGCGGTCGGCATACTTGGTGTAGCTTCCCGGGTAGACCCACCCGCCGGGGCTGAGGCGGACCAAGCCGGTGGTGTAGGCCTGGAAGGCTCTCTTCTGCTGCTCCCTCTCCTCCCTGGACAGGAACACAGCCAGGTGGCCACTCGCCAGACGCATCTCAGTGCTCATTGCGCGCTGAGTAAAGCAAAAGCATCTTTTAAATCTACTGTAACAGAGTGGGATGACTTAGTTGTATGGATGGAACATGTAGAAGCGTGCAGCACTGGAAAGCACAGCCGAAAGGAGAAGAGGATAGATGCAAAAGCTATGAATAGACAATGTGATAAAGGTTTGCTGTAGAGATGACAATACAGCTTAGTAGTCCTGCGACAGAAGACAGAAGTGATAATCCCGTGCTCAGTCCAGCACCAGACTTGCTGAAGGAGGGATATATCCACGATGTCCGCCGGATCCTCAACAAATCAGGTCAGAGTTTCACAACCCTTCTCTTGTATCAACTCTTACAGTCTTCTGCGCCACTTATAACATAGTATCCTGTGTTGTAATTTTCTCTGTTTGTTGGTTATAGTGATTTTTTTTTATTACGTCGGAGGCTCCAGTCACGGACAAAAGTCCACATCAATACCGGGCCCTAGTTGAAATACAGAGAGGTTAGTGAAACGGAAAAAGATGACACAAGGAAAAGTATTTGCGAATGTTGGAGGAGTTAAAAACTTGTCTTTTGAAATGTACCAGATCATAGTTACTGAGAAAGACATAAAAGGGTAGAGTTCCAAAGCTTCGAGGTGTTGGGAAAGAAACAGTTATCAAAACGGCCCTCCCTTGTGTCGCCAAAGGCCACATAGCAATCATGTGACGCAGCAGCTTGCCGAGTATTGCGTGGTCTACCTAGTGGTGGAGAAACACAGACAATCAGCTCTCGGGAACAAAAACCAAAGTAATACCTGTTGAAGGAAGAAAATGATCCAACTTTGCGGCGTAGGGCAAGGGGGACAAGTTTGGAAATTAGTCTGGGAGAGTTGATAAGTCGAACCGCTTTCGACTCAGCTCTGTCGGGTAAGGATGCAGAGCTAGAACCACCCCGGACGTGAGAGCAGTACTCCATACAAAGACGGATGAATTCTTTGTTTAAAAGAATCAACTGTTCGGAAGACAAGAAATTTCGACATCTAAACAGGACACCCAGTTTCTCAGAAACAGACTTGGCTGTTTCAGTAATGTATAGTCTCCAAGATAAAGTGGAAGTAATGTTATAGTGCTTAAAAAGGTAAACTGACATGCAACAAGAAAGATTATATTTCTTCAAGTCATTTGAGCTTATAGAACATGGAAAGCGGGTACTATAAGTCTGTTTTGAATGAAAATGGCATTAACTCAGAGAGAACGAAAACCAACATGATAAAATGAATGAAACAAATTTGTGTAGAAAAGTCAAAACCTGTAATGTCAGAATAAAAGTCAATATCAAACGTATATCGCTGAAAACAGCAAAATTAATTCAAAAGAATTTCAAAGTTATGTTAGAAGTAAGGATCGTGGCAAACAACGCCTTAGTTCAAAATAACGAAGCCATGGTAACAATATTTAATTTTCTCTGTATCCATGTATAACAACAGTTCCATTGCTAATGGAGAACACATTGCAACATATTGACATACAGCATTAAATGGAATGGCAATAGATAAACGGCAGATTTATCCAAATACAAAGAAAACCAAAGATAAGATAGTGCAGCACATGGCTGTTCATACAGGAAAGAAGCCATACGAGTGTTCACATTGCCAAAAGGCCTTCTCCCAGAAGAGTGATTTAGTGCGACACATGACTGTTCATGCAGGAGAGAAGCCGTATGAATGTTCACATTGCCAAAAGACATTCTCCCGAAAGGGTCATTTAGTACAGCACATGACTGTTCATACAGGAGAGAAGCCGTATGAGTGTTCACATTGCCAAAAGACCTTCACCCAGAAGAAGTCTTTAGTGCAGCACATGGCTGTTCATACAGGAGAGAAGCCATGTGAATGTTTACATTGCCAAAAGACATTCTCCAGGAAGATTTCTTTAGTGCGGCACATGCCTGTTCATACAGGAGAGAAGCCATATGAATGTTCACATTGCCAAAAGACATTCTTCGGGAAGAATGATTTAGTGCAGCACATGACTGTTCTTACAGGAGAGAAGCCATTAAGGATTCACCTTCCCAAAAGAAATTTATTTTGTTTAATGTAATGAGGGAGAAGACTCTGGTCCCTCCATCATTATGATTTATGAAGTTGTAATTAATTTTTTGTAGAATTGAATTCATTTGTATTTCATTTGTCGATTCATTTTCAGGGAGGCAATTTTTTTTGTCTTAAATTATTTGCGATTGCAATCTATTGATTACCAGTTCATCTACAACTTTGTTGACATACATGATAGATATTGTAAAACTATGATTGAAAGAAATAGGTTTATTTACTGTGGTTTATAAAGTGAACATCATGACTGGACTGCTTTATTTTTTGGACAACAAGGATAGGGTAAAACCTCTAACGATGCTAGTAAAGATTGTTCTGAAAGACAAAATCACCATTACCATATATTGTTTGCATCCCATTCAGCTATTTGAATTTGTGACGTTTTGCATATCAGTGATGTAAGGGTATTTTGTATTGGGTTTTGTGTTCATCACTTGATAGCTCCTGTAGTACATCCTGCCGAATATGTTCACAGAGAGGCTGAGGGGGTTGACGGGTGTAAGGTAAGGTGGAGATCTGGTAACACTGCATAGTATGAGATGCCGTGTATGTAAGGTTTATAATCAGTAGGCTTACGGCTATGATGAAAATTGGTTGTCTGACATACAGTAGTAAGGTATGAGCAAGATAAAAGTAAAACACGTTAATCAGAATTTAAACATAAAACGTCCGTCGTGTGTGCAGTAAAATCATACATTGACTAATCCGTCGCAGTTGTCGCACAGTGTTGGATGGGAAAAAGGAAGTTTAAATACCAAAGAAAGAACATAGAGTCACATGGGCCACATGCATAGTGAGAGTGTATGTGGTCCTAGAATTATCTTTAACACGTGAAGAAGGTGTTAAAGATCTTTCGGTTGGTGGAATTAGCTTGACGTTGACGGCCTTAACGACCCTGGCAGTTGGTAGGCCTAAGCCCAAAGAACCAACCAACATAGACCATTTAACACTAAAAGTTCAGTGTCATGATTTAGATATATGCTATTACTGAACGCTTGATTATAATGAATAAATATAACACAAATGGGGGAAAGAGACCTAGGGATGGGAGAGTATGTTCTGAAATGAATAAGGGTTGAAGGATTGTGAGGGAAAGCTCAACAGTGGGAAGAGAGCAGAAATGATGGTGAAATAGTAAAGTGCATAATGACGTTTGGGCTTCAAATAATGGCTGAAACAGTGCTGTTCCATGAACTTGGAAACCAAGTTATGAACGGGGTTTACCTCCATGGTTTGGTACCAGTCCTTACATTCGACAGCAGTAGCAAGTTTGCCAGCACTGGCAGTGGACCGCCTTCGCGATCAACTAACTCGCTGAGGTAGAATTATCGGCACGAAGGAAGGTGGCCGGTCCGCCCCTGACACAGCATTGGAATTGGTGTTTCGCAGAGTACAGTTTACCAGCGCTCGAGGAGGGGAACGTACGAGCTCTTGCGAGGTCAGGTGCACACAAGAACACCACAGCTGAGGAAGATCAACGTATCCCTGCAGCAGTAACAGAGGATTCCAAGACCAATGCTGTATCTCTCCGGGACGACCTGCAACTCCAAGTTTCAGTCTGTACAGTGCGAAACCGACTCCACAAATCTGGCGTGCACCATAGGAATCTCGCCAAGAAGGAAAAGCTAACCGAGCGACACCGCAGGAAGAGGCAACGCTTCGCACAGCGTTACGTGCTTGATGACATGCAGTTTTGGGCAAGGGTTATATTCTCTGCTGAGAAAGCCTTTTCGTCCAACACACATGGGAGGCAACATTGCTGGCGCGCAATTAGGACAAGATACACTTCGGAGAATAGCTAAGAAGTCGCCACGTCACCTGCAACATCTGGGGATGGATTCATTTGTGTGGGATAGAGGAACTGGCCGATACTGAAGGGCGCTTCACTGCAGAGGAGTATCTTGAGATACTGTAAGAAGTGAGGCTGCCCTCGGTTCGTGCCATGGCTCAACCCTACCCAGAAAAGAGATTATTTATGCAGGTAAGGGAAAAATCGCAGTGTGAACAGCATTACGCCCCTGAATACCCAAACAATCTCATATGCCCCATTTCCTCATCCCAACCCCCGTCAGCGTTATCCTCCGCCATGTTTGTTCAAACACGCCCATCGCTATCATTCCAGTAAACATACGATATATTCCACCACAGTACTCACCTACTGCACCTAACATGTTCCAACATAATATTATATAGCGCTACTCTCCCGTCATCTATGGCTAACAAATACGGTAATCGATGATTGCAACCAGCCATCAACAATATTGCTGTCCATCCCATATCTCATTGGATCTGAATACACTAGCAACTGCAGTCGCCGTTTTTACACAGAAATTGATTTACTTTAGATTGAACACTCACACTGCGATTATTAACCTTGCTGGAGTTGCTATTATCGTAAGGTTTAATGTCAGTTATAAATGTAAGGGAAGCATCATTCATAAGATTTCATTAATATCGAGAGTAAGCTCATGAAACCTGTATTGAACTATATTGGTATTTGAAATTACCGGTACTCAATTTCCGCTCTCCTAAGTGTCTCGTGCCTTTAACCTGCATTCATATTTGATACTGCTATTTGTCACTACAACCCTCTGACAGTGACTGCCTGATACAACAATGTATATGAGAATATACAAGTAGTCGGTATTTCAGTGTTTTCTTTAATTTTGTTGTAGGAAAACAGTCCTATGCCGATAGTTTTCCGAGCAGCCGACCATTGAGCTACTGGACCGGCCGTCGAAGGGATGTGACATGATCCCATCGAGAACTGCTGGGGACTGATGGCGAACGCATGGGTGTAGCATGTTATGCAGGAGAAAGAACTGCTCCGCAGATATCAGGCGACCGTGTCATCATTGCCTAGCAGGTTACGGGAGGTCATTGGCGCTGGAGGGGGATGTCAAGTTATTATGGGTTTTCATTTCCCTCCCTTTACCCTCAATGAACCATTACCATATCTTCCTCACCAACGAACCATTACCTATATCTTCCTCACCACTTCGACACGAAGCAGATTTTTGTGCAAGCATAAAACATAAATAAGCCATACGATTCATATGTGCTACATAAACGCAATATGAAGTGTCATATTACTACAATGACCAATTATTCAGGTAAATGGCATTAAACTCAGGTGCATATGTATTGGTAGCAAATATAAACATACAACGATATCGACGCGTTCAGCAGATGACAGCCATATAATGCCCAAATCTTAGCCTTAGCACTGGATCTACATAAAATATTAATTCTGTTTAGATAATTGCAGTATCTGATTATCGAGAATACATTGAATGCCTGGGATTAGTGTGTTGTTTTAATGTGTGGGAAGAGTGTAGGAGGCAGGCAGGAAGCCATCATGTGATTACAGGCTAGGAGACGGCAGACATCTGCTGACCATGAGCTTGTTTAGGGTAACAGGAAGGTACAACCCATTTATTAAGAGCAAAATATATATTGTGGAAACAATAATGGTGATTAGAAATGCTGATACAAACAAATTAAACCTAAATACTCATTTAAAGGGAGAGTCCTTGTAAGGACGTTGGTTATGCACTGAGCGCATTGCTCTGTGATTCATATAATGATAACAGATATGGTTGATAACATTGATAGAGATCTATGAATATGTGTTCGTACTTTAGTGTATGGAAAATATAAAAATGTCAGTTGATTATGACTTTGTTTAACATCCATCAACGTAGCCCCTGGCCTGCAGGGCTAAGATGTGATGTCCTCGTGGGTTTGTTGGGAGGAGAATGGATTTGTGTGTCCTGTTAACTTAATCACTTGGATCTTCTACTCTCAATCACGGTGTCAGTCAATGGAACCGTTTGACCTTCCTCCAACACCTTAAAACCCACAGAAAAGACCACAGATTTCAGTCATTTCCCTCGTCACACACACACGTCAAA
>JAUUDW010480660.1:0-12408 GCA_032361385.1 Panulirus guttatus | reverse complement strand
CTCTACCTAAGGGGTATTGTGAGTACAGCACCGGGAATGAGTATGATCCTGCAGGGACCATTATACTTAAATAAACACCTTGGAATTACATGAACCTGGGCGACCCAGTTTCTCAGATTGCCCGGCAGTCCCGACACCTCCATGGCAACAACCAGTGATCATCAATGACTATCACTACAGGAACTTCCCTCTTGTTCGTCAGAGACACCGGCTCTCCGGTGGTGGTGTGATAGTTTGCCGGCGCTCGGGTATCCAGGAATCGACCTACACCGTCTCTCTCTCTCTCTCTCTCTCTCTCTCTCTCTCTCTCTCTCTCTCTCTCTCCTTCCCTCCGCTCACTTATGACAAACTCCGAGCCTAACTTACCCCTAACTTTGGAGAGTTTCTTATCTCGCCGAACAATTCCCATAATACACAGACAGACTTTACGGATGTGGGGGGGGAAGAAGTTAGCAGGACTAACTCTCCTTTTCATCTGGTACCCAGATAGTTTTGCTATCCATTAGGCAAGAGAGGATGGAGCCCAAGGTATATATGTTTGGAAAGGGTGGCGCTTCAGTGAATGGGAGTTAAAAGTCCCTGACGCTTGCTTGCAATGTCCTGTTTTGTAATGTACGTGGGGAGGTGGGAGTTGTTCCACACCAGTGAGGCCTCATCTCCTGAACCGTCACCTACTATCAAGCAATTTTTTTTTTAAACTTATTTATGCTGTCTGCATTCAGTTCTCCAGTTTAATCTATTCATTCACTACCCTGTGTAGTACAATATAGGAACTTCTTTGTATCTTTTCCCAACAAGTTTCTCTAATCATTCTATCCTCACATCTTTCGAAAAGTTGTTCAGTGTTTAGAAATTAACAAGATTTTGTTATCACGTCATCCATCACTTTTCAGTCTTCCGTAGTGGAAAAATATATATGGCGGCTAACGTCTCACCGTAACTCAGTTCCCTTGTTTCTGGTACAGTACCACCTTTGTCGCCTTCCTCCAGACCTTTTCTAAACGTTCTTTTCCGCCTCTTAAGGTGTGTTGACCAGATTTCGGGAGCATATTTTAGTTTAGGACTAATGTCATTCGTGAACGACTTGCAGAATATTTCCTTACCCATGCACTTGAATGAATTCTAGTATTGCCAGAAGATTGTATGTCTGCTTTACTTGTCTGCGAATGTGGGAATCTGGCAATAGGTTAGGGACATGGCATGCTTGCTCCTGAGTCTTCCTCAGGGACGGATTCCTAGAGGTAATTTTCCACTTGATGACACTCATATCGAGGCCTTTTTTCGTTGTGTTTCATCCTCAGTCACTTTTTTACAATTACATTGGTTGAATTTCATCAACCGTGTAACAGAGCGTGTTCGGAGTTTGTCAAAAGTCCCTTCGTAGGCATCATCCGCAAACGAGATCTGGCGGGAGTATAATCCTTATGGCATGCCAGTTATGCATGGTAAAATATCGATGGTCATAGAAAAGACCCCTGCAGCACGCTTCCAGTGACTGCAGCCGATTTCGAGAAGGCTCCCCTCGGCATGCGTGATTTGTTCCTTTCATTAAGATGACTTGTCCGTCAAAGGCGTCTCCTTCCCATTAGTCCAACCTGAAGATCCAGCTTCTTTACCAAACTCTCTTGTGGCATTAGTGCCGTATACTTTCTGGCAGACGAGAAAAAGGAAAGAAAAAACACCATGCCATCTTTCTTTTTCGACGACTGAGCTCACTTTCTCGTAGAAATCTAAGATATTCTTTAGGCATGAACCTCCTTTCCCCGAACACATATTGTCTCTAATTTAGGTAATTTGTCTCTGGCAGGAAGTCATCCATTTTCTTTCCGATTAGCTCTTTGACAGTACCCTACAAACCGCACTCTTGAGAGGGAGAATGGTCTGTAGCTGACCTCCTCTGTCTGGTCTCTTCTCTTGTGGACAACGTGTGGTATCAAAGCGTAGTATCTGATCCTACCTGACAGGTATGGGTTTTGCCTTCTTCCACTTCTACGGCACCTTGCTTTTCCTTCCAGTGACATCTTGACCAAAATATTCAAGCGTTTTTTTTTTTAAGTGTATCTGCACATACGTACGTTCACCACACGGGGGCGTTGTTCTGAGGAGCAGATTAAATTCCTCCCTCCACCAGAGGTTTACCTAGAAGAGGCTGAGTCTGAGGCCCAGTCATCCCAGCGACCAATAGTAGTTCGCCAAGGTCTACCTTCTGCCTTGTGTGCGCAGGGAAGAAGAAAAAAATAAAGATATTTTCTTCAGGACGTTCCATCTACTTTATGTCTTTTCTTCAGGACGTTCCATCTGCTTTATGTCTTTTCTTCAGGACGTTCCATCTGCTTTATGTCTTTTCTTCAGAACGTTCCATCTGCTTTCTGTCTCTCTTCTTTGATCTCCTCGAGATCCAGTACGTCAGGAGAGTTGAAGGAGGAACGCTAAAGAAAATGAATTACAAATCCTTCAATAAAATTATATACAGGACTCATACTGCCGATGAGAGGACGGTCACAGTCTCGAAGTACCAACAAACACACGGTACGACGAAGAATGTAAATTTTGCGATGTCAGTAGAGCAGCAAGCAGAACAGGGGAAAATAGTGGGTAGTTGAGGACAAACGTCAGAGTCTGGTGATTCCTGGTAGCGAGACGTGCCTCGGGCGGCTGGCGCGTTCAGGATGGGATATAGACAGACTTGTCCTGTGCTGGTCGTCATGCAGGTTATCAAGGTCTTGTGCACTGAATGTTACCAGTGCTGCTGGTTCTGTATTATTCATATCCTGAAGACCACATCAGTCGTCCGTGTACTACTAATATTTCGCTTGCAATATTCGTGCACTGATGTTATTGATAAAGTTCGTGTGCTGAAGGTTATCGGGATAGATATTCGAGCGCTGAGGATCACGCACGAAAGTAGGGTTATAAGATCATCATAACTCGTGCACTGAGGGTTATGAATAGCACTTAGGGCTCTAAGATCATCAATATTCGTGCGCTGAAGCTGTGAAAACAACCAGAGCTCTGAAGTCATCAGCGTTCGCGCAGTGTGTGTTATTCACAAAATTAGGGTTATAAAGTCATCAGTATTCGTGTGCTGTGGGCTTTTTTTTTGCACAGAATGATGGCTCTGAAGTCATCAACATTTGTGTACTGTGAGTTTATGCACAGAACTATGGCTCTGTCTATAGTCATCACCATTCGTGCCCTGGAAGGTGTCCAAGCGTTCGTACACGGGGCGTCAGCCAAGACACCCGTTCGTTAAAACGAACGGTTCATTTTAAAAAGTTACACCCGGAGGAGGACGAGAGAGAGAGGGAGGGATGGCAGTAGAAAAATTGCGGCTGGCATTTCAGTATAGACGAAAAAATTGTCAGTGATAAAAAAAATATTACGGCAGAAATAATGGTTCTGATTTGATTACTGGCGGCATCCGGGTACCGCGTCAACGCCAGCGAGGGAGGTAAAAGAAATTGTCAAAATATTTCGACTGACAGATTGGTTTTATTATTGCATTACCATGTTTTTTTTATTCAAATGATTTTTCCCTTGGGAAAGAGAGAGGGAAGCCGGGGCTGGGAGACTACCAATTCCCCCTTAAATGAAAAAACGATATATGGTCGGGACGCCATTAAGCTGTGAACAGTTGAGCACGTATGAAATTACCTTCTTTTGTTAGCCACTTTTGAGTCAGGCTGGAGGGATTTCCTGCTTCGCTGACCTGACGGATTGCATGTGCACGGTGCAGTCTCAGCTCCTTCTCCCCAACCTACCTAGCGAAGCTCTCCTTGTTATGTCAAATTGCTGGTTATATTGGATGGTTATTCTGCCTTTGTTATGTCCAGTGTTGTTTGTCTCTGGTTATACTGGATGGTTATTCTGCCTTTGTTATGTCCAGTGTTGTTAGTCTCAGGTTATACTGGATGGTTATTCTGCCTTTGTTATGTCCATTACTGTTAGTCACTGGTTACATTGGATTATATTTCATTTGTATGTTCTTAGTTACTGATTATGCGGGATAATACTCCCTTTTTTTATGTCCAGCGTCCTTTGTGATAACTGGTTAGATTGGCTAGTTATATTTTCCTTTGTTATGTCCTGTGATCTTGGTGATAACTGAGTAAAGTGCGCAATAAAGACTCCTTTTTTTAATGTCTGGTAGTTACAACCCTACCTAGTTTTTCATGTCTCAGAGTTTGTTTATTCTCATTTATTTTTCCAATCTTGCTGATCTCTCTTCGTATTTTTACGTGGAGTCGTCTCTCTTTTATATTGCTTCCTTTCACGTCTACGCATTCATTTCTAATCAGTATTCATCGTTCATTACTTATCAGCTTTCATCACTTCTGCTGCCGATGTGTCTCGACTTCTTTGTTGTGCTTGTGAGTGTGGCTGTGAGGGTGGACTCTCTTCCACCACACCACCTCTGGCTGACTGCTCCACCATATGCAGGCAGCTACGCTAGCACTCCCTGTGCCCGTTCCACAGAACAAGTGAATGACACGCACCAATTCCCCCGCGCGGGAGGGTTGATCGGGCGTACTCCACACGCGCTGTCGTTTCCTCCCGTCACCTGACTATGCGTCGTCTTTAACTACTCCCGTTACTCTCGAGTTGGATATAAGACAGAGCAAACGCGACAGGTTTCGTCGCGTTAATTCACAGTGACACGGCACACGACTTACTTCATCGGAAAACAGCGCCAGTCATGTGGGTATGCAACACAGCAGACCTCACTCAGCTGTGTGAGATGGTTACATAACAGAACGAGAAATATTACTCCTAGATTGATGTAATGTCCAAGATGATAATCTCCCAAGAAATAAACTTTTTGTGAATTCTTTATCGTTCGCCATTGTCGTCCCGAGTGTTCCAGGGCTTCAGAGGGTTTTTCTAGTTCCAAGGGTCTCAGAAAGTTGCCCATTTCCAGGCCTCCTTGCCTTACCATATCCAACCATCCATCCTTCTTCCCTGCCTTAAGACACCCTACAGCCCGTTTCATTACGCTGGGTATCCTTTTGCACTGAAGTGAATTCCCAGGCTAAATAGACGACTCTCATTTTACCACACCTTCATAATGAGTTCATTATAGATATGTTTCCTTTCACATTTGGTCGCCGTTTCCTGCGTTAGTGACGTAGTACTAGGAACAGACGAAGAAAGACCGTACCCGCTCACATTCATTTTCTAGCTCCTTATCCACAACCAGGCCTCACTGAACTTTCTATGGTTTACCGCGGACGCTTCATATACCCTGGTTCAGTCCACTGACAATGCGTCGACCCCTGTATATCACATCGTTCTAATACAATCTATCCCGAGCACGCCTTTCACCCTCCTGCATGTTCAGGCCCCGATCGCTCAAAATCTTTTATATATCTTACTTCCATTTCCAATTTAGTCTCCCCGTTTGCTTGTTCCCTCCACATCTGACACATCCTCTTTGTCAACCTTTTCTCAATCATTCTTTCAATATGTCCAAACCATTTCAGCACACCCTCTACAGTTCTCTCAAACGCATTCTTTTTATTGCCACACCTTTCTGTTAACCTCACACCACGTATTTGTCCTGTCATTTCATTCCCAACATAGCCACCCTCTTCCGCACAGCCTTATCTATAGCCCATGCAACAGATGATTACCAGACTCCCCTTCTAAGCCATACGGAATGACGCTCACGACAATAAGCTCCCAGTGTCGGCAGCGAGCTTCTCTGTGCTGACCATCCTGTCAATACTGGAGTCCCTTCCTCTTGTCCTACAGGAACAAACCCACTGTAGGTAACAATGTGATATCAACAGAGTCATCGGGTTTTAAGATAAGGTTATTAGGTTTTGAGTCGAGCTTTCTGGTTGTTTTTCATACGTATTCTTAACAGTAGAATATTTCATTAAGAAATGTATAACTTTAATCTCTACTTGGAAATACTGCCTTTGTTGAAATTACCATATCAGTCCTGTTTTAAGGTATTTTACTTAGGAATGTTAGTCATTATTTTCTTTATTCTTTCTCAGTTATTCATATGACGTTGGGTTTTTATGATATATATATTTTTTTCAATGAACATGTCAGCTTTTACACTTTCAGGAATAAGTAGTAATGTAGATATGATATGCATACTATCCATTTTTTTAGGCACTAATAATGGTTATATATAATAAATAAATTGTAAGAAAATAAAATCAAAGATTTTCTTAAAAGTTCTGATGAAATGTTTATATTATTAAAAAATTATAGCATAATAACTGCTAAAAAAAGAAATCTTTTTTTGGCTTGTAGTTTATTAAGCCATTTTCGTTAAATTTTTCGAGGAAGATGAAGGAGGAGGATAACTTTCCTAAATGCTGTTCTCACCATATCTGCAGGACTTCCCCAGTGAGCTTTCGCTCCCCCATCCCCACTTTGGGCATCATCACACTAATCAAACTGAATTTAACAACAAATCTCGAGAAATCTGAAGGTGATATATGCAGAGAGGTGGGGGTAAAACTGAAGTCCTGGAGACTGGTGTGATCAGAGACTGTACATGTCATCCATGAGTGAGGAGTTTCTTGTATCACCACACTCACCATATGAACACACAGTCCCTAGACCCTTCCCACAGTGGTATCCAGCGCTGTTGCTGAGGTGTCGTACAACTTGAAAACCAGGCATGGAAAGGAAACTCACAGACGTAAAACTCTCAGCGGGCAATCTTTTTATTTGATGACTAGTGCAAAACACCATTATTACAACGTTTTTGTTCGTGGGACATGTATATACGTATGCTTTAGCATCCTATATACATGTATATTTCGCGGTGGGAAAATATCGGATATCCTTATCCTAACGATTTCCAGAACAGAGGAAACACAAGCTGCTTACGGTATTTCAAGGATTTACGGCGCTGCTGAGGCGGCATTCAGATAGCGCCCTCTCCTGACTGTTGGCAAGACGTGACTCGAGTTTTATAAACTTGACGGCCAGAATTGAAATGAAAATGAATTCTTTCGAATCGTATGACTTTTTTTTCTTTTTTTGGAAGAGGCTGCTTTTGGTATCCCGCCTAAATTTTTGTGTGGTGTGTTTGTGAGTGTGTGTTTGTGTATGTGTGTGTGTATTACCTACCTCTTTGTACAGTTCGGGGAGAGAGTACAATATGAGTGTATTGTTATCCGTGCGTTACAGGGAGAGATAGAGAGAGTTTCACACTCGTATGTGTTCACCTCAACGTAGTAAGTAAACAACATCTTCAACCGCTAAACTTATCATAAAAAAAAGACGAATTAAGCAGTTTCCATTATCACCAGCAGTTGAACTGATGAACTGAAAGTGTTCAAAATGTTCACCTCTCAAATCCCACATAGAACACTGAATGTTACTCTTACCTCCTAAGTTAAAGCTTTGATTTGATCTGGCTCCCTCTCACACGACCATGAGGCAAAGTACAACATAAAAAGCTTGACGCCCTGCATAAGTCTCGACTGTGTGTCAAAGAAAATCTCTTTGTTCTTTTATGTGACGATTATGGGGTTTTATAGGACACCCCGAAGATGAGAGAGAGAGAGAGAGAGAGAGAGAGAGAGAGAGAGAGAGAGAGAGAGAGAGAGAGAGACTGAACAGAAGGAAATATTGTTACACACATTCGATTAACAAATCCGGTCACATCGATTTATGCACATCAAATGCTACACCATTCCTCTTTGCTAATTTTTCTATGCCTTACTCCACCCTACGTAATACTGTATGACCTTTGATATGCCATCGCCACAAGGCGGCGCTGATACAAACTTATCGCTTTTCAAATGACGAAGAGAGAGAGAGAGAGAGAGACTTTTCTTCAGCTCGTGTGAAGTCATTTCGCTGAAAAAAATCCAAGATACAGGATCAATACAGTCTCATCATAGCTCTTAAGTGGGACTCAAGGACAGTAAAGCTATCTAGCATTAATCTCGTAACGTTAAGAGTACGTTTTGGTTTGCAGGAGAGCGGCGTGGAGCGCCCCTCCGGTACTTTGACCGAGCGGTTACAGAGAACTCGGAAGCAGTTGCAGTAACACATCACGGACCTTCTTGACCAAGTTCTTCATAGAAAACGCGGGTGATTTGTCAATAAATCACTCCGCTGTTCAGTTCTCGCGCGTGGCTCTTACTTAAGTATACACCATCGAGCATCACTGCTCCGCCCTACGATATCTGAGCTTGGTTTCGAAATCTCTCCAGCGTCGAGGTCACGATAACCAGTCTAGCCCTCTGATAGCGGAACATAAGCGGCGTCATATTTACAATTGGGTCACATTTCGGCTCTTGCTGTCGGTATGCGGAGGGTGCGGTTGCGGTTGGAGCGCCGCAGGTGCCACGGCGGTCGTGCGGGAAAGCAGGTGGCCCGACGTGGTCTCGTCCCAAGCGTTTGCGTATCTATCTCGGTCCTTAAGCGATGGGACGGGGCAGTGGCAAGCTGTCTCCTCATGCTTGCGCGGTGGGAACGCCGGTGGCTGGAGGAGGGCTGTGGCGCCACCACCACCACCACCACCATCATCATCCTCGGCGTCAGTTAGCTGCTTGCTCGTCACCGTGACATCTGGGTAGGGTGGACCGCCAGCTTCCTGGGTCGCTGAGGCGTCTCCTCCAGTCACCTCGCTGGGGAATGACGACCGACGGTCCCGCCCCTGGAGCAGAGTGGTCGCGCCCCACGACTGGACTGGAGATCGAGAGGAGCCATCCCCGCCACACCTTGGCGTCCCCTCATCCACGCCGTTCAGAGACTCTTGGCTACCCCTGCCATCCTCTGCACTCGACTTGGCAACGACGCTCCCGCCGTAGGTGTCACCCTGCCGCTGCTGCGTCTTCTGCGGGTCCTTCTCGTTCTCCTGCTTCCGCCTCCTGGCGGCGTGGCAGTAGAAGTAGGCCGCTACCACAGCCACCACCAGGATAAACCCACCGACGCTGCCCGTGATCACTGCCACGTCTCCAAGTCGCAGCTCCTTCGCACCAACGGGCCGACCTGATGATCCAAGCTCCGAAGGCATCGCATAGTTTCCTAAGAGAAGAGGAAAAGATAGACAAAGATCAACAGAATCCGCACGTAATATTATAACGTCAGCGTCAGAATATGCATGGCCAGGGTATTGTATTACTTGCTTCAGCATATCTCTCAACATGCATCTTAGTGTGGTTCATTATGAGCATGAAATCAGCATATGATGAGGATGAGGAGAGGGTAGGTGGAGAAGCTGCGAGAGTCACCTGAGGTCGTGAGTGCTGGGTGGGTCCTGGTGGTGATCTCATGGGTACTGGGAGGGCGAGGAACCCAAAGTGGGGCCATGTTACCCACTCCACCCACGTTGCCCGCCTCATCCACGCCGCGTATCGTCACGTACCACAGCTGTCACACCCAACCAGACACTCGCATTTTAGTCCAATAAGCTTTTTTTTTTTTACTGTGTGACACAGGTTTATCATAATTACCGATTGTTATCATTAGCATTATTATTACAATTGATCATTAATCATTATCATTACGATTATGATATGCTGCTGGTGGGGAAAGGAGGGGGGTATGTGATGTGAATCAGCTGCTGTTTCCACATGACACAGCTATGGTGGCAGACGAACTCAGAGAAGCTTGTGACTTAGGGTGTGGGAAGGCGTGTGAACGGAAGTTGAGGATATATGTGAATACAAGTAAGGTAATAAGGCGCAGCAGAGGGATGAGGCAGGATGGTTTGATTGTAAGTTTGAATAGGAAAGACCTGGAGAATATGAAGAGCTTTAGTAGGCACCTGGAAGTGGCTGTGATAGTGGATGGAACCATGGGAGCTGAATCAAAGGATGGGAGACGGGCTAAGATCCTGCCTGCACTGAGGAGTGTTTGGAAGGAGAGGTCAGTGTCTATTAGGGCAAAAAGATGGGTATGTACGTATGTTTGAAGGTATAGTTGTATCAGCAGTGTTGTATTGATGTGTGACCTGGGACTATGTAAGCAAAAAAAAGAAAGGAAGGGAATGGACATGTTGGAAAGTTATATGCCTGAGGACAATATGTAGTGTGAGACGTGTAGATCGTGTAAGGAATGAGAGTGTAAGAGAGAGGTGTCGTAGTAAGAGTAGCCTTATAACAAGAGCTGACTAAGGAATGCTGAAATGATCTGGACACATATAAAGGGGATGAACGACGAGACTAAGATGATCTATGCGCCAGCAGCGGGAGGAAGGAAGGAAAGAGTGGGGAACAAGTAGATGAAAAGATGAAGTGAAGGAAGCTTCGGGGTATCGGGGCCTGAACAATTAAGGAAGGTGAGAGGCGGGAACGGGATAGAATGAACTGGATGGATCCGTGATATGAGGTGGGGGTGGGGAAGCTGGCTGCGGGCTTGTAAATGCGTTGAATCATGTCACCTGAAACGCTCGAGGTAAATCAAGGAGTTAGACTTTGGATGTAGGGCTGTTGTTTCAGTACATAATACATGGCATTTAGAAGGTGGATGTGTGCAAGTAAGGTGTTTACTCATTCGTTCTTGGCGCTGCCTATATATGAAAATACAGGAAATGTTCTGTTTTCAGTCCATACTATAATTTTGATATAATTCATTTGGGCTGGAACATGTATCATGAATACGAATGTGGCAAACGAATTGTCAGGGTGAATGAGTGAGTTACCAAGGTGTTTTAGCAAGAGTATAGCGTGATCTGTCTTCAATCCTCTGACTCCAACTTGAAGAACTCGAGTGCATACTGACCTCCTCATATCTGATGAAGTGAAGGTTGGTGGTGTGGAGGGCGCCAGCTACCAAGGGCTTGGGGAGATTCGTCAGGCGGTCGCCCTGGAAGGCCCGGGCCTCACTCCAGAAGGGCGCCACAACAGCCTCGTAATGATGGGCTCGACCAACGTCCCAGTCATCCCCCGGGGCAGTCCAGAGCAGCCTAATCCCATGGGATGTGTGGTTCACCTCCACGCGGAGGTCCAAGATGCGCGAGGGAGGGACGCTGTCGCGCAGGGCTGGGGGAGACGCCACCTCGACCACCCCCCAGGTTATGTGTCGCAGGAAGGGAGGGGCGCGGCGGGTGAGCGCGTGCGGCAGGGAGGATCCGCAGCAGGTGTGCTCGCTGCTCCACGCGTGGTAGCCATGATGGCGGTGGCGAGGCGGCAGGTGGGACAGCACCTTCTTACGATGATGCCTGGGGAGCCCCTGAGCCAACAGGGCCAGACCGTCAGTGTTGTCCACGTCTGCGCTCAACAGATAGCGTCCAGGGTTTCCCAGTAGTGGGGGCAAGTACCTGGAGTATACACCATCGCCCTTGGTGATATCAGGATCTGTAGGGCGTGAACACAAGAGAAGCTGAGTAGATAGAAGACTATCGTCATGAGATGAAAAAGACTATCGTCACGAATATGCTGCAAATGTTCATGAAAAACTATCATCTACAAGTGTTCATATAAAAACTATCGTCATCTCCAAATGTTCATATTAAAAACTACTCCGAATGACTTAAATTCCTGTAATATCGTGCTACAAACATTCTTCAATATTTCCGTGTTGAAAAATACATGCAATGATTTTTTTTTCATAGAATTGACGATTGTGTTGGAAGTATACAATTACCTATGAAATACCAACTTTTTCTTTGTTTTTGGAGGGGATTGGAAGGAAGAGAAAGGTTGGATGAAATAAACCGTTTATCCGATTAACCTCATTTGAAATAAAAACATCTTCGTCCCGGAGACTGGTCTCTTTTTAAACTAGGTTGAATGCAAAAATATACCCTGTGAAATCCCTTTATACAGTAGGAGTCTATTCGTCCTGTAATACTTTTCGAAATACTTGTATTTCAGCAAATTACTCGACCATCTGTATTTCATCTTAGTCAAATACCTGTATTTCAGGAAATTCGTTATGTTGTCCATTAAAGTTACTGTCGTCTATTAAGCCTATAACTAAGTCCAAGTAAATCGCATGTTGTTATTTGGTTCCTTGCACATCCTGGGTACTCTATTCATCTTCTTTCTCTGGAACAAATGAAGGTTGAAATCAAGGACATAACCCAATAAATATGACGGACTCCTAAGACCAAAATCATGAGACTTCATTCAATAGATACAACGTAATTATAAACCAAAACCATAAAATTTGACCCATGAAATACGACTCTCCTAAACCAAGCTTTTATAGTCCTGATGGGCATCCATCCCCGTGTACTGAAAGAGTGTGCCTCTGAACTTGCACTTGTGCTTGCTCGTCTGTTCCGTTTCTGTTTAGAAATCAAAACTTTCCCTTCTACTTGGAAACATGCTTTGATATATCCCATCCCTAAGAAGAGAGACTGTTCAGACCCCTCTAACTATCGCCCTACTGCTTTAACATCAATCATTTCCAAAGTCTTTGAATCCCTCCTCAACTCCCATATCCTTAAACACCTCGAAAATCACAGTCTTCTCTCTGATC
>JAUUDW010480549.1:0-12409 GCA_032361385.1 Panulirus guttatus | reverse complement strand
ACAGATGACGATACCAAAGTATCTGCCATTGTAACCAGGTGAAACAAAAATCACATTAATGTACAAATATATAATATAAAGCATCCTATACCACAACACACAGAGGTGTTATAAAACATAATGAAATACAAAATATCCGGAATGAATGACATAATGCTTCAGTTATGGATGATCATCAAACCTGGAGATTCTTAGCACCCTATGATGCCGGGGACTAGTTGCCACAGATTTGTTGGACTCTATCATGAGTATGTTTAAAATCATTTGAGTAGACTGGAGTTGTCAAGAGCATTCTTGTTAAGAAAACAATGCCCCATTATATATATTTCAACCCTAGGTTTGAATTCATTATGAAAAATAATCCTTATACTAAGATTTTTGAGCAAATCTATTACCTTTACAAAAATACAAAAAACTGCAGGAAATTATTTACCCCCCAAATTTTTTTTTGTTTTAAAATTGAAATATAACATTATGATATGCTTCTATACTTGAAATAATAATAAAAAATATCACAGTCCTTCCCAAGCAGAAATACCCAATACATACGAACCAAATAATCACAGAATCTTTTGAAAGAGTAATGGGTAATTACTTAAATACAGGTCTTAATGTCCTGTAAAATATATTTCAAATCCAGATTTGAATTCAGCATGAAAAATAGTCCTTATAATGTGAATTCATCGAAAATCTAATACTCTCACAAAAGTACCATAAATTGCAGGTAATAATTCAGAAAATATTTCAGCCCAAAAACCATTTTTGTTTTGAAAATGAAATATGACATAATGAAACACTTCCATACTTGAAATAATAACGGAAATATCTCACAATCCTTCCCCAAGCTGACAGTTACCCAACAAATACAAACCAAATAATCACATATAATGCCCTGTTCTGTTTTGTTTCAGCTAACAAACAGAATCCCACAATTCAAACCTGAATCATGTAATGCTTAAAAGATTTCATGAGGGTAATGCTTTGACAAATATGGCTAGTAATCCTATTCTGTGAACTCAGGCTCATAATACTAAGGTAATTACAAAGAAAGCCTTAAATTTCAGTCAAATTCAGGCTGCTTAAATAAATTGTGGCCACTTAACGTGTTCTACAGTACGAATAGACTATGTGGTTGCACTACAACTCAAGGGTAAATTTTTGTACCCAGCCTGTAAGTCTTGATAATCTGAAGATTTGAAAATGAAGTACTGTACTTGTTATCAAACTCATGACTTCTGTAATCACAATCATACCCAAACTTACCATGATTCATACTTGTATTCACAATAAAAGTCTGTAGTATACTGTAAGAATACAATATACATACAATAAGACTGACAAGGTGTGATTTACATAATATTTTTATCTCACTAACAAAGTGAGACATATGACAATCAGGGATAATTTGGGGTTGACTTACAGCAAAACACTTCCAGATGGGGCTATGATTTACCTTGATTTTCAGTGTTACATTCAAAATATACAACTGATATTGTTATCTTCCAACACCTGAGGAATAATGCTAAAATCATTCCAATCATATGAATGAGTCTGTATGGTTCTGTCAATTCAATTACAAATTCATGTGATTTTCCTATTTCCCTGATCTTCATAGCCCTCCCTACCATCACCTATTATTCATCAAAGGGTAAATCTATGCCATCATACCTAACCAAAACTGAATATGGCAGCAGATTGAACAAACAGAGCTGCAGTGAACCATAGAGTGAGTATGGAGGCAAAGGTCATAAGTATGTTGATGAGTGCATACGAAGAGGTAACCATCTGTGAGGGCAAAGATGAGTATTTTTGATGGTATAGTCATCCCCACAGTACCATATGGATATGAGTTGTGGGCCCTATATGTAAAAGTACATAAGGGGTGAATGTGTTGGAAATGAAGTTTCTGAGGAAATCATGTGAAGATAAGTGGGTTGACTGAATAAGAAATGACACTGTGGTATTAAGTAGATAATACTTGGGAGAGCTGAAACGGTCTGGTAACCCTAAGGCAAAGAGTTCCTTTAATCGAAGAAAGTGCGATAACCTCTCCTCATCATCTATTGGAAGGTCTTTCTGGCCTTTAGCCAAGGACATTGCTAACAACTTCTGTCGCTCTACCTTTCCTTCTATTTTCTCTTCTGACAGTTATATTGCTGTTTCTCCCATAGACAATGCAACTCTCTTTTTTGGTTCCTGTTTCTCCTTTAAATCCACCTCAGATGACTAACATTTCTTTTCTATCATTTCCATAATTTACTTCTGTGATATCCTTCAGCTAAATGTTTTTTAAATTATCGACTAGCCTTCTGCTCGTACTAACCTTGGACATGAGGGTTTGATCACTGACCTCAGCCTTAAGGGTTAGGTCAGAAGTTAAGCTGCATTTGTCTGCAACAATAAGGTGTGAAATGTTACTTGGTCTCAAGGATGCCCTGGACTGGACAACTGTCTGATCTGTATTGTTTCCTAGTTTGATGGTAATGTAGTTCTTTTTGATATTTAAGTGTGAACAATTTTTCTCCACTTATTCCACCTAAGCAATCAAAAATACAATAATAAAGCATACTCCAACATAAATGGCAATTTCTGTATATACCGTACAAAGAGTAATTTAAGTTAGTACTAAAAATTAAAGTACCATGTTCATGTTTACAGTAATTATTTTTGAAATGTGAGCAATCACATGCAGTAAATCTCATCTGACTCTTAATACATTCACAGTGATTATTTTGCTGAACACTTGACACAAGTGGGTTATGTGCTATTTTTCTGACCAGCTTATTTCCAGTTTATTACTTCAGCTACTGACTTCTGCTGTGGAGGAAAATTTTCTGCAAAAAGCGAGATTCATACAAGTATCACTTCTGGTGAGTTTGGCATGCCTCCTAACATTTCCCACACATATCTGTGAGTTTCTGATATCTTGCACTATCACAGCCTCGAAAGGACCCAATGGTCTGTTGCTGCTTGAATTCCTTTGTATTACAGACCAGTTTCAATTTCAGTCATCTGTGGTCAAGGAAGACCTCATACCCACCGCCATCTTGAAGTTATGGCAAAGTGTTGGGTAAAAGACAATTGGATCAACCAACTTTACCTTACCTCAGCCCGAGAGCTCTGCTCCCCAACCACAGCCAATCTCAACATAACCCTACCCTACCTCAAACATATCAGAGGTGATACAAGGGCAAAGAAACTAGGGAAAACAACAATACAAAATAACATTTAACCTATGCTAAATACTTTACAAAACAGTCATTACGTATATTATTCTATTTCTGGAAATCTGCAATTTCTCTTCAGGGACTAAAGCACAACTGGTCTCTGGGCCACAACATGGTCTATTTGGTCCACCTACACCACCCTATTGATTCCACAATGGCATACAGACCACTGCCCTATAGTAGTTTTAATTTAGATTAGGCAAGGGGTAACTTTCTGTTTAAGGGCACCACAAAAGAATTAGAGATTTGGAAGAAACATCCATCAACAGACTTTTTATACAGTTCTTTGAAGAGGTGATATAGATGGGAAGTGTGATTTCGTGGATCATTTTAAATCATATGGTAATATGATAGCTGGGTGGGATTGGTGATGATAAGGGGTCACTTTTAGATATCAAGAGAACCTATGATATTCTCACTTAACTTCCTCAAGCAATCTAAATTTACTGTACTACAAATGTTATCTGAAAAAATATGGGAATATATGGGTACCACTTATATTCAGCTACTGAAAAGTTTATTTCATGACCATGTTTACTGTAACTGCCATGTATGTGTATTCCCAATACATGTAATTAACACTGCAGAAGAAAGATAATTAATGTTATTGGTATATTTTATACTGATATTGGAAATCTGGATAAATCTTGACCCTAATGTGAGGTTGAGGAAGGACAGCAATTTAATATTGTTAAGTTAGGTAAAAACTGGTCAGATTATTTACATTCAATTACTTGTTTTCAATCCAGTTTCCTTTCATCAAAGCCCTGCTTAGTCTGTGAATACCTGCGCTTGTCACATATAATACAGAAAAATATCAGGTTCCCCACACTAAATCAACTGTATTAAATGTATCAAATCCACTAAAAAGCGTTTCTTCAAAATCCGAACGTCACTTGCGTGATGCTCCTAATCTGAAACATTACCACAAAATTGCCTGATTAGGTTAAGCTAGGCTTTAGGCTGTTAGCTTTCTCTCAATTACCACTTGAGAGCATCGAGGTGCACCGTAGTGGCAGCCAAATAGCAATTTAGCTCTTCGGACCTTTACTATACAAGCATATATATTACTACCTTCATATCATAGAGACTCATATCGCCATATAATACAAAGTAAAACACCATCCACTCATTCCTGTACAGTAAGACAAGCATAATATGGTGTAATTATACCACACAAAAGTACTATACGTATAATCATTTTTTTTTAAACAAAAGTTTGTAACCTGCCTAAAAATTGAGGAGCAAATACCATTAAGCATTAGAATATCACAATAATGTAACCTTTAACTTATAACCACAATAATATATCTCTAGCCTCGTGTGTATCGTCATAATGGTGAGAGACACTGAACTCTCCCAGCTCATAAGTCTCATCTCAGCACTTCCAAATTATACTTACGCACAAAATGCTCTCTCCTTCTTCGTTTCTTGAAAGCCGTCGAAATCTCCAGACTAGAGCCAATTTAGTTTCTCATTCTCCCCAATAATTTGCTTGTGGGAATCATACACGAGCTCAGAATAAAATCAAAACAATATGGGAAAAATTGACCAAGAATTCCGAGACAAGACGTAAACATAACACCGGACCGTCGTCCTTCCACCTGGTGTACAGACGCCTAACTAATTCCGTCTTCATAGTTCAAAATTCGGGCAAGCTCCTGTGTAAAGGTTTTCGTCGAGTTTAACATTAAAATATCAAGCTAATTTCGGATATTAGTGAGATTTATATAGCTTTACTGGGAGTCTCAACTAGCTTTGCTGTATTCATGGGAAAATATTAACGAAGTATACTGCAGCATTATAGATCATACACATACACAATATTCTACAGTAAGGAATGAAAACTTATACTTTTTGACACTGATTGATAAGCCTTGATACACTGAATATCTACTTACTGAATACGAATCTTACTCTATATACCTTTCAAGTTATTTCATTCTAATCTATAAATTCCTTCCTTTATAAAATGCTAACACCACCTACTGACCACTATTTAGTGCCACACTTTGATGTCTTTCTTCAAAGACACTCGGACATAACTCGATTTTTTGGTATCTTTACATAAAATTTCCAACCCTTTGGAATCCAAGCCATGACCTCCTCGCCATTCCTTAACTAATTACCTTCATCGTTACCTATTTGACATGAATCCCCCTCTACCAATGTAAAATTCTCCCTTTCCTTGTTTGCAAGTAAATAACAACTCCTTTTCAACACTGATACAAGCATTCAAAGTTGTAAATATAGGTGAAGCAAAGGGAGTGAGGGATTTGATGGGTTTGCCATTTTGGAGGTGTGCTTATCGAGACTTATTGCAGGCTTGCAGCTATACACATGCTATTCTCTCACTTTTCAGGGTGGGTTAGCGAACCCTTGCACCCCCTTAGCGGATGACCATGGCTTCAACCGTTGCTTTACAGTCAGCGTCATGAACCCAGACTGTCTCCACAGGCCTTTAGCATTTTACATAGCCCAGTACCATACACACTAAGTCGCATGTCTCTCTTTTTGGAAATAAAGTTTAACGACTGATTTCTGTTCCCTCTAATGCACACTCCCTGATACTTGTACGCTCGGCACCACCTTGTTGCCTAGAGCCCACCTTGTGGTCAGGAGCCCAGCTTGTGGCCTTGTTTGTGGCATTGGGCCTAACGTGGCCAAGGACCGAACTTGTAGCCTGATGCCCCCTTTTTGGGCTAGGGCCTAGCTTGTGGCGTAGTGGCCATCTCATAACCTAGGGCCCAGTTTCTGGTCAAGAGCTGAGCCTGTGCCTGTCGTCCAGCTTAGGGCGTGAGGCTCCCTTTTATTATCAGAATCCACCTTGTGGTATGGGGTCCTTCTTTTGATCCTTGGACCTCCCCTTTTGGTCTGGAAAACATGTGGTATGAAGGTCCCCTTCTTGGGCTAAGGCTGAGCTTGTGGCCCTTATGGTCTGAGACCTTTTTCCCTGGAGCTCCCTTGTGGACTGAGACCCCCTTTTGGCTTGGGGCACTCCTTGTAGTCCTCTTTTTCAAGAATTTGTGGCCTTTCAGTTCTATGATCTGTATTAATCAAACTGGTTATTTTCCGTAAAACAAGCATATGATGCATTTCAGCAAAGAAATCTGATGGCTAACTTTAAATTCTGCAATGCACTACTGTGGAAAGTTTATAGAAGAGGGGTGTATTTACAAATCTAATGCTGATAATGATGGTCGTTCTGGTTTAGGCTTGGATACTGAACTTCACTCATGTTTTTGATCCCTAAAAATTACTCTTTCAGCACAGTGATGGTAATCATGAGTTAACGGGGAATTATAAGCAAAAATATACACTATCCTGGCTTGTTAGAGCCTGTCATCTTACCTGTTTTATGTTGGTCATGCACTTCTTTTGAACATTTTAGATTTTCTTACTATGGCCCAGCCTAGGATCCCCTTTTTAAAAGTCTCTGTAGTGAGCCATCCAGATTTGCAGGGTTGTTGCTTGTGCAAATTTGACGGTAAACTGATCTGAGAAGAAAAAGGATATATAAAACAACAAATTTTTCAACTTAGTTTATTAGGAATTCAAAAGAAATTCATAATATATATATAAGAAGCACCAAATTTGAAATACTGATATGTGTGGTACTCTTTTTGTAGCTAAATAGTTAATCAGGTCTCATGGTAAAGAAATCTAGACAAATACCATTGTCAGTGGTGAAAGCCTACTAATTGCAGGGTTCAGTGCAGCTGCCAGCCAAAGCGTTCCCATTATTCCATCAGCCCCTGTGAACTGTTTATTTGATTATTTTGCACTAGTTCTATTGAAGTTTGGTTAAGTTTGAAATGAAAACTTTTATTGGGAGATTATACTGACAATTGCTCGTCGGTTGTGGACCAGTTAGTGCCAATCATATACTTGCATTTCATGATCAAATATCTCAATCACTAAGGATAAGAATGAGTCCCCCAAAACATACTTGGTTCCTATAACTATCTTCCTCTAACAATGTGGCAGCTGCGGATATAAACAAATGATCTTTTGTTAACAATCCAATTCTGTACACCAGTACAATATGTGGCAATTTAAGATAATGCATCTAATGGTTACTTTATCATATATAAAGTACCAGAAGGAAATGTAATGCCAAAAACTGCATTTCTTGGTTCACTTATGTATGCTTACAAACAAAAGTTAATTATTGCACTGTTTGATTACAATAAGATAAAAATTACACAACAACCAGAAAATTGGACCGCTATGAAGATTCAGTAGTACTGGTGACCAGTTCACAAGCCTAGAGAAGCCTGAAAAGTACTCTATCTAGTACTGGTAACCAGTTTGCTATCCTGAAGGAGGACAACCCTGAAGTCACATTATAATCAGTACTGGTGACCAGTACAACAACCTGGAGGACAATCCAGATGTACTTTAGTACTGGTGACCAGCTCATCAGCCTGTAGGAGGACAACTCTGGAGTACTTAATCTAGTACTGGTGACCAGCTCACCAGCCTGGAGAGGGATCAACCCTGAATTAGAGCTTTATCCGTAATTAGTGACCACCTCACCAGTCTAGAGAGAATAACATGCATGTCAGACTCAAGGTTAGTTCCTTAGCTCAGGGTAAGGTAATCTGCATTTAATATTTTGCCTTAGCTTATTGCTCCAGAGGAAGGTAAGAAACTTTCTTATGCCTATGTTGTCTAAGCAATAAGTACTTGTTGCTATCTCTAAATCAAGTTTACAGCCAAAATCTATGTTTCTCCCTATGAGGTAGAGCTAATTTTGATAAAAGTCTTAACTATATACTAACTCTATATATGCATTCTATTTAATGCTCTCTTGTATTTCTGTGCATTTTAATTCAATACTTTTCTCAAAAACTTTTCTATATAAAGCATATGAATCTTTTATGATGCCAATGATTATAAACTTCATAACTATCCTAAGTATGGTTGACAAATCTTGAGATTTATAGTGTTGTTTGGCCAAGCTACAGCATTGTTGTAGCATGCTATAGAGTTATTGTAGGAAACTACAGCATTTTAGCAAGCAACAGCACTGCTGTAGCAAGCTATAGAGTTGCTGTAGAAGGCTGCAGCATTGTTGTAGCAGACTAGAGCACTGTAACAGCCTCAACTGACATTGTGGCAGGCTATAGCATTGTTGTAACGAGCTACAATACAGTAGACTACAGTCTCATTGCATCTGGCATGTCATTGCAGTAGGCTACAATCTCATTGCAGCAGGCTACAGTCTCGTTGCAAGCAAGCTAATTATGCACCACCACTGATCATCATTACAGCATAATGATATTTTCTTTACCAATGAGTTTTAAAATAATTTGCTTTTTCTCAAATCAACAGCAATACTTTCAATGTCAATCATTATGCTTTTCCATCTTCGAGAATACTTTCCAAATCAACCTTCATAATGAGCCATTAAGTATACTACTCTTATTTGTATAATACTCTTATTTGTAAACTCTCCCATTAACAGTTATACTCTCACTCTCTGCCCTCACACTCTCCCATCCATGGTAATAATCTTACATTCACCACTCATGCCAATCCATTCCTCATAATTCTTTTAATATTACTCCTTATGCTTTCCTATTCATTACAGTACTCTCATTGTCAGCCCTCATAATCTTCCATTCATTGTAATGCTTCACACTCAACCTGCTTGCTTTTCCATTCAACTTAACACTTATTTAACCCAATCATTGGAACACACTTAAATGTCTGTCCTCTTTCTCTCCCATTCATTGTAACAATCCATTAGCATCCCACTCAATGCAGTACCCTATCTATTCTCATAAACTCCCATTCCCTGTTATGCTCTCCTTATCATCTCTTATGATCAGCTATTCATTACTCTGCGATACTGTGACCATCAGCCTTTTAGCCCATATTCTTTTAAAGTGCTGTCTCCCACTTTCACTGTCAAACTTCATCCATTTCCTGTCCATCTTCCATAACAACTGGACCGTTAGCTACCACCTACCCTTTAAGTAAAAGTGGGAGTTGTTATCCTTCAAGTCAAAAAAATGTCAATCTGCCTGTAAGCCAGGCTGTCAGATGTCAATCTCCCTCTCAGCTAAACTATATAGATGTCCCCCTCTTTATCCTAAAACTTAGCTGTCTCTCTCCATGTCAGACTGTTACCATCCTAGCAAGGAACACAGCTACCTGTCATCTTCCATCTTATCCTATCCCAGCTATCACTTTCCCTTTTAATCACACATATTCAGCTCTTACCCTCCCTTTCACTCAGTCAGAGAACAGTTCTTACCTCTCCACTCACACTATCAGCTCTTACCCAGTCACTAACTTTAGACCATCAGCTCTCATATTCCATCTAGTTTAGCATACTAGCTTTTGCCCTTCCCTCATATCATGGCTTTACTTTCATCTTCTATTCTGTACTGTGCCAACGTTAAAAAAATCTGAAATCATTATCAACATTTCCCCAAAACTCCACTCTAGCTGTAATCTTTATAATATAGTAAAACCTCAAACAGTGACTAATATTACCACCTGAATCACCATTTTTGGAATCTCTCATTATAGTGGTAGCTAATATTTTCCTATATTAATGTACTGCCTATAGCCCTAATACCTCACTACTACCACAGCCATAACTCTGTCCTCCTTGAAATTCACAATGACCATGCCTCATTCCCACCATAAACTTTAACCTTAACATTCAGTGACATGCTTCAGCCTCATCTTAACTGAAAGCCTACACTCTGCTTGTCCTCTAACTGGCCCTTCCCACTTCTTTCATTTTCCAACCTTCTGCGCTCAGTACCTGGGTTTTAATTAATAAATTTTTCACATTAAAGTTTTTCATCTTATGTAAATGATGTATCTCATACCCTTTAACTGACTTGTATTTTTCTGAGGCATTACTCTTAGATGATTATATGTTAATCATGTTAACAGAGGTCTGTCTGCTCTGCAGCTGCACTAAGTCGTACAGAGTTAAGTTTCACCAGAAGGAGGCCATAATGCCTAGCACAATATTCCAAACAATTGTGTGTTGGTGCAGATATCCTGACTCGAGACACAACAATACCTGGTGCTTGTGTTTCCAAAACTCACTGTGTAAAAAGGCGAAATTATGGGTGTTTATCAGTGGAAAGTCTATAAAGGCTTGGGGAAGAGGTCGTGCCAATACCTATTACAGAGGCACCATCCCATTTGAGATACTTGTACGTATCCTATAGCTTTTGAGAATATCACAGAAGTGTATGATATGGCATATGCCATTCTGGCCCTAAGGATGAACAGGGGAACACACCAATGTTGTGAAAAAAGTCATGAACATTCATGATCACGCCCCTAAGATATTTACATGATATGGACATATGACAGTTTTACATATCCAGAGATAACAGTTTCATAACAGACAACAATAAGTTCAAGGCAGAAGATTGTTTTCATGAATCAAATATTCACACCTTCCAAAAACTGTGGACATTGGCAGCGAGCTTGTTCACATCTCTCAAATACCCAACACAGTGATAACAAGCACACACACATCGTCTAAACACAGGAGATAGTGGTAGCCAACATATCCACATCTTCCAAGTGCTGAAGACAGTGGATGCCAGCACATCTACATGCTCAGAATGCTAGAGACAGTGGTAGCCAGCACATCCACATCTTCCAAACAACAGAGAAAGTGGCAGCCAGCACATCCACACCTTCCAAATGCAGGAAACAGTGGCAACCAGCACATCCACATTTTCTAGATGCTGAGGAATGGCAACCAGCACATCTACATCTTGTATATGCTGGGTAGTGGCAGCCAGCATATCCACATCTTCCAAATGCTAGAGAGTGGGAGCCAGCACATCCACATCTTCCAAATGCTGAATAGTGGCAGGTAGCACATCCATATCATCCAAATGGTAGAGAGTAGCAGCTAGCACATCCACATCTTCAAAATGCTGGAAAATGGTAGCCAGCACATTCATTTCTCCCAAATACTGGAGACAGTGGCAACCAGCATATCCACATCTAACTATTGCAGATTATGACAGCCATTACATCCATACCTACCAAATGCTTTAGATATAGATTGGTAGCATACTCACTTCTCCTTAACACTACAGTCAGGCAGATAGCACATATTCGCTTCTTAATGCTGAAGAAAGGGGCAGTCAGCATGATCACATCTCCCTAATGCCAGAAACAATGGCAGATAGCACTTCCGCATCTTCTTAATACAGTTGAAGCCAACAAGACAAAGTGATTTGTCACCTCAAACAGCCCTCAGTTCCAGTTCACCCTTGAGGTAACAGTAAGTTGTGTGTACAACATTTATGTACAATAATCAATGGCTCATTGACCCTTACTGAAAAACTGAGAATTAAGATAAAATCTCTGACAAAAATTCTGAAGATTATCCTTCAAATTATGGCTTTCGCGTGTAAAGTTTTATTTGCTAAACAAATCCTATTACTTTCATATCATATCATATGTTTAACAGCATGGTACAGTCTTAGAAATCTGCTGACAAGATTTGCAGCCTCAGTTACCCCATGGTAACACTCTCTTGCTTCTAAATGAGAATACAGGCCTTTTCTTCCTATGGCAACTTCTTAGGACTCAGGGTTAGTTACAAACACAGGAAAAATATCATCCAAAAGAGAAAAGGTGAAAATATCACTATACACAAAGTGGGCAAATATCAAATAATTTAGTAACACAAGATGAGATAGCAAACCAAGTCACCTGGCTTCTTCAACTGTAACATGCTGCCAGACATATGGTATTCCAACCCAAAGCAAGTAATAAGATATGCTTGCAAACAAAATCTGATGAATGAAAGCCTTATTTTCAAAAAGTAGTTTTTTCAAAGACTGTAAAGTTGTCACCTTCCACAGCTTACTTATCATCTAGTAACCTCATCCATACAGTAACAATGATCACTTGCAAACCATGATTATGACCAAAAACATCAAGACAAATTTACAACCAATGCATAATTTTACATAAAGATGAACTTAAAACCTTGATCTTTAACTTCTGAAGGACATAACTTTAAAAGAATCACTTTTCTAGGAAATTTTCCTGCAGCTGAGGATATCCACAGTGTTCATTCCCTTAAAATAAATGAGCACAAATCCTAACATTATATCTTTCAGCTGTAGACTGCATTATCTTTCAGCTGGTTTTAATGGAATGAAATGACCCCGAGT
>JAUUDW010480548.1:0-20014 GCA_032361385.1 Panulirus guttatus | reverse complement strand
GTACTACATCTGCATCACCTCACCCTGAGAAAGAAAGAACATCCCCTACGACAACAACTCACAAAAAACGATATCAAATGCAAAATACGTTCATGACGGGGTATACGTGAGTGCAGCCGTGGCCATGGTGGTGTCTGGCCAGCGTGATATCTTCCTCCAAGATGATCACAAGAATGAATAACAATCGACGAACGTCCTGGGAAATCAACCGCTTGGCAGCAGTCCCGGCACAGGGGTCAACTCTCCTCTCTACACATCGCTACCGAGTTTCTTTTTTATCGTTCGGAATTAAACAACTGAAGCCGCAGCCCACACCAATACATATACCAATTTCCAACAAAGATAAAGTCTCCTGTTTACGAAGTATCTATAAACAGACGCAGAGAGTGAGAGAGGAAAAAAAAGAAATATAAATATTCGAAGTCATACAACAGCTGTTAAATAAAACGTCACAGATGATGAAAGCTGCGCATTTATAAACTTTCAATGGCGTTGGTTTAGTGCTTTATATTGGCAATCCATCAATGATCTTCGGTAAGGCGTCCAACATCCGACTCAAGAGATGGGGCGACTTCCCGCTCAATCTACCAAGTCATATGTCCACGTCAATAAGGCAATACCGGCCGGCAGCAGCAACCCCCACCAACGTGCACGTCAAGTCCCATGGACTCCCTGAGTTCGGAGGCGCCACCACTGGGCATGATAGCCTTGCCTTTGATAAGGCCAAAGGCCAGGCCGCCATAATCATGGGTCTTAACCGTCGTGCTAAGGGATGGTACCACAGTACTCAACAGGTTATGGTCAACGGAGAAAGGAAAAAAAAATTAGGAAAAGTAACACAATCTATGACATGTTGCCATCAGTCCCGGCCACAGGCGGGCCGGGTCCATGCTCTATGTCCTCTGTGATCAAACACAGAGCAAACCATCAACCTAAGACATCATGGACGACCGTCAACTACTATTCTTTCACGCAAATGTTTAGATCCTTCGGCTACTGATAACGTGCCCACGAAAAAGATGTTAGCATTCAGTGACGTTATGTGAATGATGCCGCGCCCCTGTCAAAGCTGTCACACACCTGTCGAAGCTGTCACAAACCTGTCGAAGCTGTCACAAACCTGTCGAAGCTGTCACAAACCTGTCGAAGCTGTCATAAACCTGTCGAATCCGTCTCGAAGCTGTCATAAACCTGTCGAAGCTGTGACAAACCTGTCAAAGCTGTCACAAACCTGTCGAAGCTGTCGTAAACCTGTCGAAGCTGTCACAAAGCTGTCGAAGCTCACACCACAGCACCAGCCTGCCAGCGGGCGGAGATAGGGTGTTCTGAGTGCCTTAGCCAGCGACGAGAGGGTATAGCGAGTGCCTCAACCAGCGTCTGAGTGCACAGTTTCCACTGCTGATGGTTACAACATGGCGCCTGCTGATGCCACGACACTTCCCCTCGTCCTTCAAACGCTATCTCGTCATCATGTCGCAACACTTGCTGCTTGCTAATGAAGCAATCTTCTTAATGTTCCGCCCGTCCTTCTTTTTTTTTTTGTGAACCTTCAACTACAACCACTAATTGCCTGAGCAAATAAAAAAGTAAATCACTTGATAAGATAATGTTAAATATAACATAGGTACGAATATCGAGTGACTATGATAAATGTAAGCAAACCACCCCAGCCAGACTAGGGAAGCACTCATGTCACAGTCACATAAACCTTCGTAGGGCAGTCAAGCCAGCCAGCGTTCTTGTGTACATGTAGACCAATGTACCGAGACGTATTCACCATGAAAGTAAAGCAATGAAATTATACATATGAAGGCCAGGTAAACCTGTGAAGTACTGGACTGTTACGATTGGAGAAAGCATATAATTATAGCAGGGTAGGTGGGCCACAGGTGTAAACAACGACGAACCAGCGATTGTTTTATGTATATTACAGTAGTACAGTCTGGTAAGCCAGTAAAGGCAGCAGAGGCAGCGTATGAGGATACCACACCAAGCAACCCAGAACGGTGATGATGACAACAAGGTAACATACTCCATGTATCAACCCGAGTAACCTGGAGCTACACAGACACATATGGCACCTGGTAGTGAAGCCAGTGGCTGGGTGAGAGTAGAGGCAGGTGAGGGAGAGAGTGGCGTGGTGTGCCTGCCTGCTGGTGAGGCTGGCGCCGCGCCGCCCACGCCCACACAAGGAGCCTGGAAAGAGAACCAGGAGGCAGGAGGGAACGTCCAGTTTTTGCGGCGGGAGCGCTGGCTAGCACACACACCCCCGGCCGTAAACAAGGACCTTGCTTATTTCGCCAGCGCTGCCAGCACCGCGGGACCACCTCGGGGAGAGCTCCCCGCCGACCGACTCGATGTTCACAATAATCACAACCCTTGCAGGGGGACCGCCGGTGCCGCCAGTGTTTACCATAATGGTAAAGGTTTCTGTCATGAGCATGATGGACGCCAGCGGCCGGGCAGGCCCAGCCAGAGGTCTTGGCAACGATGAGTTTTATTGGCCTTCCCGACCCAGGCTGCCAACGATGGCGCGGGAGGAGCTTTCACCCTCCCAACACAGGCATGGCAACAACCCGGCCACGCCATGACCTTCTTCACTCACGATATGGCAATAACCCGGCCACGCCACGGCCTTCTTTGCCGCACGCGATGGCAACACTCTCGCCACACCACGACCTTCTTGATTCAAGGTATGGCAACGCGCCACCCACACCACGACTTTAAGCTATGGCAACAACCCGGCCAAGCCACAAATTGGGTTACCAGCTGGATAATGGCCATCGTGATAGTCAGACGTGTCATGTGATTATTTTCGAGGTAAAATTTCAGTTTCAGATTCTGGGAGGGTCATCATGTCCCTTAAACTATCCTAACATCCGTCGGATCCCACAATAATTCCGTTTTCTTCCTAAACAACTGACTGCATTCTTAAAACCAAATTCAAAATTCAAATATTCGGACATGGAAGTGATCAGCTCGCTGACTGGTTTCCCACTGTGGAGGGACAACTGTTTCCAGGAAACTGGAGCGAAATGATGCACTATCACGTGTTGTCTGTACACACCAAACTTCACCAATTCTCTTGCATATCCACAGAGTGATAACCTCAACATCTTCCCTTATCCTCGTCACCCACCTCCCGCTAAGATGTCCTTCCCTCTCTCTCTATTCCACAGGTATCACTTCGGCCACCGCTCTCGCGAGCTGTCTGCGCGTCTCCAGTCAACCGTCTCTAAGAACTCAGACATCGTCCTTAAGTCTCCGTAAATATGGATGGGTCCGATGAATTTCGAAATGATCAATACGACACCTGTTGTCATCGGTAGGGTTTGGTCAGCCTGAATGTGAGACACGTTCCCTAATTATCATGGCAGCAACATTTTATTTCTATTTCCATCGGCATATGAAATCTTCATGACATTTACTACGGCAAATGGCAGGAAATGTCGCTAGCAATCGACACTGACCCCATCACAGCACCACGGACAGTACCTGAACCTCACCACAGCACTAAGGACACTTACTTTCCCCACCGCAGGACTAAATACAACTATCGACCCCACCACAGCACCACAGATACTTACTGAGCTCCCCCCCCCCCACCACCACCACAGCACCATGTAACCTGACTGACGCCACGACAGTACCACGGACACTTGCTGACACCACCATAAAACCATGAACGCTGACTGACACGCACCACAGCACCACGGACGCTGACTGACCCCCTCCCATGCCCAAGAACATGGAAACTTCAGCTGGTCACGTGTTATTACTGTTTATTTACTTTGTACATTGTATTCCTCAGCTCCTGGGTGAGTTGCACCTCCCGACCCTCGACGGGTCCTCCACACCACCCCACCTGCCATCCACCACACCAGGATGATAATAATAACTGAACAGAAATGCATCCAAGAGCTGAAAACATCGAGAGAAAATATACACACAGGAAGGAGTGAGGCTGTAACAGGAGGGGGTGTCACAAGAGACAGTCTTTACACGGTCTCCGCAGCTTGTTTAATGATGTACACTCGCATGGGAGGGGGATGTTCCTGTGGTGGTCTGTACAAGCTCAGGTCTGGTGCCGAACCGCATCTCGTGGACGAGAGATCTCTGGTTAGATGAGGTGAAGGTGGCGAGAGTGAAGCAAGAGCTTCTTACCGTACTGTCGGATGAGAGAGGTTCAGACGATGGTTTGGTGAGAGTCGGGAGTGTTTTCTTTTTTCTTATTTCTTCCTTTGTTGTGTCATAACATCACAGTGAATTCATCTGTGTCTTTATCGAGCCCTGGGGACAGAAGAAAAAGAATACTACCCACGTATCTCCTGCGTGTCGTAGAAGGCGACTAAGAGGGGAGGGAGTGAGATAGGAAGGCTGGAAATCCTCCCCCTCTGCATCAATATCTGCTAAACTAAGGAAGAGGAGCCAAGAGAACATCTTTCCTCGAAGACTCAGTAGTTGGTTCCTGACGCTTCTTGGCTTAGAGACAAAGGCAGATAGATACAGGAAAAGGAAAAGAATAATCTTCAAGAATTTTTATAATTCTTTTATGCGTTTACGTCCATATTGATTCGCTTGTATAAGCCTGATGTAATTCTACACATCCTCAACCGCAACCTGATAATGATACCAGTAATAACTATAAGGTAAGGTATACGTCAAATGTAAGTTAGGGTCGGGTGAGCTACAGTAAGGTAAGGTAAGGTAAGGTTTCTCCTACGGCTAGTAAAGGCCAGCACTGGCGGGTCTCCCGGGATGCCTTACCAAGTTAACATACCGGTGGGGCTGGCAGCCCCTCACCCGAACATGGTGGTGTCACTACTTCCCGACCAGACTATCTTGCATCACAGTTTCCCAGGGTGAACTCTGCCTCTTCCCTCCCTAACTAATCTTTATATAAGGTATTCTAAGTTGCATCAACATTTAGTATTTCATGAAAATACTTCTTTCTTCAAATTCAGTAACATCTAATCCCACCAACAAAATTCAGTCAAACCTACAGCAGTGTAGCCAAACCCAACCTTGGTTGCTGTTTCACTAGCGCTCGTATACCTGTGGCTCCGTCAGTGTTGTGTATCGGTGATGGAAGGGCCAACACTGCTGGTGAGCGTCTCTGTGCCAACACAACCAACCCTCGGTTGGAGTGGAAAGTTTTATAACGTAGAGGTAATTTTCTTCAAAAATGACTGAGACCAACTTAGTTGGGTTAGGTTAGGCAGGATAACTCAAGCTACATGTGGTGCCAGCAGCCACTAGTGTCTGGTGAACACCTCCGGCTGGTGTCATCACTGTTTACACTGGCGGCAGCGCTGGTGGCCCAGATGACAGGTCGTCACACACCATGGTGAGGCCGGAGGCAGGTGCCATACTGAGGCTGGTGTGGACCAGTCATAGAGGAACACTGATCCTGGCGTCCGTACCTCCTTCTCTGGTATCCGCACATCCATTCACCACACTCGCGGACCACTTGCGCCCGTGCGGTCTACAAACAGAAGCAGCAGGGGCCAAACCACGGGGAAGGGGATGATGACAAGCAGAACAAGAGAGCCGCGGAAGAGAAGGAAAAACACAACAGAAGAAACGGAAAAATAAATGTCCAATTTGAATAATACCAGAGCCATTGGGTGAGGATGATCACTGCTTCGCTTGCTGCTGGATCCTCACCCTGCTTCCAGAGCCAGTAGGAGCAGAGAGTGAGGATGATCAGTTCAGTACTTGCTGCTGGATCCTCACCCTGCCTCAGAGAGTCTCCTTAAGCGTGAGTCAACCGTCTCAATACATTAGCACCACCTCTGGGGGAGGGCGCTCCCACCCAGCCCTCCACACTGTTTGTCCAGTTCCACACAGTTCTCAAGACATGTTCCCTCCGTGTTAAGACTGTTTGCCGACGCTACTAAACTCCCCCATATTCAGGTGTTTACCTTTACCAGGACTGACAAGGGAAAGCATTGGCTAAATATTAACTCACTGCAGTTATCAGTGACGCGGTCTGCCTGTCATTAGTTTTACTAATGATCTCAGTTCCATTATAAGGCCCGTACCCACAGTAATCAATAACAGTTAAGTGAGCAGCAGCAGCAGCACGGATTGCCGATCACCGGTGTACTGGCAAGGCGTAATCGAGCGATTATCTCAAAATCTTGATTCTTTTTTCAGCAGTTTGGTATTTACTCTGTTACCCAGGTAGCATCCACAGGAGATGACTAAGCCTTAGAGTATAAAGATCCTCATTTAGCTTTGTCCACTATTCCTTCTTTTGGAAAGTAATACAAGAAGAAGATTTGTGATACAGGAGGGGAAAATTTTCTGATTGGTGAAGCGCAATATTTTCTCTCTCTTCACACACACACACCAAAAAATTCCTACTTCCCACATCCCCAGTCCCGCACATGAACTTTTAACCCAGTCCAGCAACATCCCTCTCCCACAGAACACACAAACCTGTTCATGAAACACGACTCAAAAATCAGCCCCACGTCAGCCATACACACCTGAACAGCAGTCATGAAGTCCTTATACAGAATCCATCCTGACACAGCTGCTGGCCTACGCTTCACCCTTGCTGCCACTCCCAACACTACTGAGACCTTAAGGCCTCCCTCCCCGACATCAGACCTGACAACATCTCAAACTTCGATATAAAACACTTTGGCTCTGGTGAATACCTGGTGAAGCCCTCGGGGCTGTTGAGTTGGGTCGTTGGCTGACCAAGCTGTTGGAGCCCGCAGCTCGCAGGCCCATCTCGTCTTCCTCCTAGCACTTTAAAGTCCTCTTCCACCACTCCTGGTTACGCCATCAAATCCCAAACACAGTTTCCATTCACAACCTCCCAAACCAACCAACGCCTCTGCCTCCTCCACCCGTATCGCTCTGCTCCACCTACGTCTTCAGTATCCAAACTCTGCGGAAAACTGATCCACAACAGAAATAACCTCAATGTTCCACTCTCACCAGCACAACACTGCTTCAGACTCTACCACTCCACTACCACACCACACATAAACTTCACGCAAACATATCCCACACGGCTTCAACCAACCACAACCCACTTCTCGCACACTGGTAGTGACTACAGATATCCCTCCTCGTATTTTACATTACTGAACTGTTAACTGAACACATAATTTAATCAAGGGGTGAAAAAAATAATGTCAGCGGTGGTGTATAACATCACATTGTAAGAATAAGTCCTCCATAGCCACTAACAAACGCTTGGAGAACTGCTCTTGTACGTGGACGAAAAAGAAAACGCCGTGCCACAGACTTCTCGACTGACAGTCAGGCTCAGCTGACATAGCTTTGGACGACCGTGACGTCACACCGGCCCTGCACCAACGACCAGCTAACGCGGGGGGGTGGGGTGGGGGGTAACCACCTACCTCCAGGTGCCTCGTGTATCAAATCATGTTGCACGTGATTCAGGTCTACATTATTCAGGCCATCATACTAATTCCCACCTTAACATTCAATGATAGAACCGTAAATTCAGGAATGAAATTCAGGTGGTAATCTGCCGTGAGCTGTGATGTAACCTGAACAATACACACTTCTATTATTCAACCACTAATTATAATGTGTGCTCGATGCGTCTTCCCTTAAGTATACCTTACGTCCACTGTGAAGGCTCGCCTGTGCCTCTTTTTCTTCACTTCCCCCAGAGCGAAGGAGTTGAAACTTATCTTAATTGAATAGCATGTTATTACCAGTGGCCCACACCAGCACTTTACCGATACCTGATTGTAGTCTGCCGCTGTCTCCTGCAGCAGGGACTGCCATACTCACTCTGGCATCGTCTGCAACCGAAGTTGTGCATGTCTTTGCATCAATAAGGTACGACAGGGAAAAAGATACAGGCACTGGCACAGCTACCTGAGGATGAGAGATTTTTAAGTATGGAAGCCAGAAATATCGCCTTACAATATACTGTGATGTCTGGACGCAATTCCATTCTACGTATTTCTATGCCGTCGTTTTCCAGTATCACACTTGTCAAAGACTTTTCAGAAGTCTCTTTATACTATCGTTCTCGGTTGGCTTCCAAACCTTATACTGGAGACCGAGCAGTTGGCAGACATGGTCTCCTGTCTTAGGAGCCAACCAATAGCGTTCTATAATATCACTCAGTTTGCTTCTCAGGACTCTTAAGACAAGTCTAACGATACGTGATGATAGTGCCATCAACCTAGTTATTTCCTGGCACCACTTTGTCAGGTGTCCTCAGAGTGTGGTCCCGCAGCAGACTGTACAGGAGCGCTGTCAGTACCCTTCAACACGCATGCCACGGTACACTAGTGAGACGAGCCAAGTGTAGCAATAGGAGCTTAGCTAGCTGTTCAAGGAGTGCATCTCGGCTCACGAAACTCACGAGTCTTCCTTCGTGTTTACCTAATCTCACTATAATATGTGCTATAAGTTCTTCCTGCACCTTGCTGTCGTATGGTGGTGGTGGCCAGTGATTCGACCTCGGCATGTGGACAAATAAGTTTTGTGCTTGCTCAACAAACTCAACAGCTATTCCTTATTCGCAAACATATAGTCAGTCTCTCCCTACACTTTTAACAGGCCGGTCTTCCTTGGAGAGAGAGAGAGAGAGAGAGAGAGAGAGAGAGAGAGAGAGAGAGAGAGATCCATTTGAGGTCTTGTGTTCGTGTCTTGCGCCTGGACAGATAACGCTGATTTTGTACACCTAGGGACCTCTTCAATTTCTTTCTCATTAAGATCTGTCTACAGCGCGTCTGGGGAGCTTGACCAATCAAACTTGCCATTATTCTGGAGTTTTCTCGTTGGAAGGGGGAACCCCACGACAAAGAAACGACCTCAGGTTTTAATCTTTCCGTTGACTGTGTTACCACAGCAGCTGAACCGATATCTGCTGTTACAATACCTCAATCCTCCTGGAGGGACACACACAGTGTGCTGCTTTACCTATCATCCTGCCTGTACGTCAGGTCTGGTTGCTGGTAGTCACATTAGATAAATAAAGCAATACTATTTTTCCTTCTAGTTGTCTCTGTAACCTGCTGGCCAAAGGTCAGCCTCTAACATAACCGACAGAGTTTACTTTTGTCCAGTAAGTCGTCTTCATGGATCCCGAGAAGGTATGGTGCGCTGCAAATTCCTAACGATTACATTTATCATCTGACCAGTAAGATTTCTGAGGTCAGAATTTCATGTTCCTCATCGAACCCACAAATCCTCGTAGTTCCTCATCCTGTGGTGTAAACGTGAGTGTATAAACTAAGTTAAAGTTCTCAAGCTTAATACCAACCCTTCCACTGAATCATCTGAAGACTGTGACAGTTCCATTGTTACTGGATAATATATGACCAGGAACCAGTTAACTAATTCGGAGAGTATCGCTGCCTCGACAATCGGTACCACTAGTCTTCACTCTCGTTCTGAAGGTCTGTCAAAGCCATCCTACCATCTTCTTGGAAAGGCAACTGTTGCTCTGTTGAGTTGGCTGAGGGTCAGCTCATCAGACCTTATTACTCCAAGGTCTCTTTCGGTGATCTTCCAAAGTATGATAATGTTTAAGTCAATGTAGTATTGTCATCTTTTTTCTTTCTTTCTCATTTCTTCACTTCCCCAACAGCTAAGACGTTGAAACATTTCTCCGTTAAAAAGCGTATTTCTGTCATTAGATTCCCAGTGTCCTCAGCTAAAGAAGTTTCCATACTTTTTCTGATATTACCAGAGGATGAAATAAAACTGTGGCTCGTATTGGAATGAAAGCAGCAGAGGTGCCTGGTTGACAACCCTGTGTTGCCATCTGTTTTCGCCAGTCATTCTCGTTTTCTGCATTAAGTGCGCTGTGACACCGTGGTCACATTTATCAAAGGATTTTGCAAAGGTCTGAGTAGATCACATCAGCTTTTTGTTTCCAGCACGTTTATAATTTTACTTAAGTGGTCAGGCAAGTGAGAGAGGTAGGATCTGCCCGCACAAGAATTATTTTCTCCCAGGTATGTACATAATCTTATACCACGGAAGTCAAGGTATATCTTCGGACTCTGAGTAATCTTAATGACGCGAGATGTCAGCGCTAATGGTTTCGTATAACGAGAATGTGTGAGTCCATTTCAAACCCTGGGATTATACCGGAGTGCAGACTCTTTCCAGTTGATCTTTACATCTCGCGTCAACGGCGTTTTACATTTATATAGCAAGACAGAGTGCCGTTGGTCTGCTCCTGGGGCAGAGTCCAGGACAGGCTGCCATGGGCGTCCTGGAAGCCCTGCGGTGTGGTGCCGAATACAGCGGTGTGCAGCACTGGAGGGCTGGTGTCTGGGAAGAAGTCGTTTACGTCAGTTATATTTTAATGGATCTTTGACTCACTCATCACTAATTCTTACTGCGGTACTGGAATCTCACGCATCTCCTCGCTGTCATCCGAGTATACAGTTTATGTCCCTGGATGTTTGCTCATACGAAGGGTGTTGGATAACTTGCTCGGACGTTGCTGGGAGAGTTCTGTGGTCTTTAAGATGTTTTGTTACTCTGTTGGTCCGTTTGCTGTGCATCTGTCGGAATAGAGGAGCAAGTGTCATTCATTCTCCCTCCTTTCATCTATTCACATATTTCTAAAAAAGAAATTTAGAACGACACCCAGAGTGACGCCAAGCACAGCTCAGAAACCTGATAAATACCTGTTACACCACAGGGATGAGCGATGGAGTTGAGTAAGGATGAGGTGTGGAATAAATCTATGCACTCAAGTGTTGTGCCTGTGGGTGATACTGCACTTGATGTGAAGTTGTTCTTCACAGTCAAACTTCATGAGACTGTTCCTGGTCACCCGAACAATGCACGTGAACACGATCTTCTCATCACGATGGTGATCTTGACATCTCCGCCAGACAGAACTAACGCTTGGCCCCCAATGGCATTTGCATTCATTGATCCACACGCAGGTATTTCTTCAGTGATGAAATCTATGCTGTTCCCCGTCTTCTCTAGCAACCCACGTTTCCGATGTATGTTATGTGGTGCGAATCGTTGCCCTGCCTCCCTCTGTTACCCTGTTCCTTTCTTTTCTGTGTCTCTCGCCACGTTCATAATCACACTCTATCTCAATTGCTTCCTTGTTCCCTTCCGTTGTCCAGCCGTGTGTCTTCATCTCTGTGGGTCTGGCTTTCACTGCCACTTCTTAAGTGTCGCTGATCACAGCATATTGTTCTTTCCTATTTCTCTTTTCTTGTCCTCATATTTTCAATTTCATCATATGTTTAAAGAGCCAGGCTGGTGTGGTGTCAAACCTGTTCCCAGTTATGACACAGGGAAGGCTAACAGCTGGCAACACTTGTCTCTGGGGAATATATGTATCATGAATATTTACAAGAGTCTGCAGGAGGTGACTTTCCTTGGCTGTTAACAAAACGAATAGATCTTTGGTTACTGTGTGCTACAGCTTTATACTGGTGTGAGTTACCGCCTTGAGCACAACGGTACGACCAATGGACACGACTGGTCGACTCCTCGAGCACGTTCGAACGACCCAGGGGTATGATGACATGACTCCTGACTTGACCCCAAAGGGCCCGATCAACGGCCCTAAGACAATACGTCCAAGCAAGTTCTTATTCTCTTGCTCGGGGCTGTATGGTCAGTGCAATAAGAGCGAGGGATGACCATTGTGGAATATCACACGTGAGGTGGAACTCCAGGGACTCAGGTTGAACTCCTGGAGGTTAGGACCGTCCCTTCACTACAAGAAATACGGACGACTTGATTCGCGAACGCTAGAGCCTGTTTGTCGTCCACTGCTCTGCTTCCCCTCTTACAGTACCTACTGTGACGTAACACGCGCAGTATGGAGATAATACCCTCCCACTTTAGAATCAGATTATCGTCCTTTTTTCATACACGCGTACAGTTCACGACTGTTTTATCGTTGTCACTTCCAAAAATATATTACAGAATGTCCTTAAAGCAAAATAATTTTTCGTATATTAACTTTAGTCAATATAGCACATGCCCAACTGTTGATTAGTTAGCTAAATGGCTCATAAAGCCGACTGCAAATTACCTGTCAATTAAGCGATGCGACCGTGGTATCCATATTGTCAAATTAACATGTAATTAAACGTCGTTCTTTAGACTTATCAGCATATCATTGTTAACATCTACTTTGCCATGCCTGATGCAGGTATCGAGACCTACATTACTGATACTATCAGCGTCCACACCTGCATCAGCGCACTGACATAAGCCTCCAGCGTTCAGGGGCCCAGGCAACAACCAACACCACCAGATTTATCACAAATGAGACGTTCGGAATATCAATTAGTTTTACAATCGTGTTCCTTATCATTGGCCGGACCTTCAGCTTGGGATGATCCTCCCCCAGGCGAACCAGTAAGCTTCGAGGTAACGCCATGCCCGAGAATCTTTACGATGTTGGCCCAGTCTATGCTTTACACCGGCTGAGTCGGGCCACACCAGCAGTGTGGGGGACGCTTCATTACGGCATCAAGTTGTACGTTTCATTACCTTCGCCCGGGCTCGGGAGGCCGACGTGCCGGGCATCGCTAACCCAACACTCACATAAATACAGACTTACGACAGCCAGTGAAATACTGCTTATATGTGATGAAGGAGGAGACCACATGTGGTAATAGGGGAGGTGCCTCTCTTTACCACATGTGCAGTGTGTGATGTAGTGTGCTGTGGCGTGGTGTGGTGCGTTGTGGTGCTGTGTGGTGTGGTGTGGCGTGAGATGTACTGTGGTGTGATGACTCCTTACATCGTGAGTGTCATGGGCATCTTCAACCTCTGAAGCAGGTCGCTCCGACCCCCTGAGCATGGTGACGACATCGCACTGTCGTGCTTTTAAAGGGTTGCACCGTCGTGCTGAAGGATCGTAGCGACGTGCTCAAGGGTCGTACCGTCGCACTGAATGTTCGCACCGTCGTGTTTAAGGATCGTATCCTCGTGCCAAAGGGTCCTACCGTCGTCGTCTCCAGCGACCACCACTCCAATCCTTTTATTGTGGACAGTAACGTCACCAACCGTCCGCCCGTCCTACTGCCTGCCTCACACACACACACACACACACACGACACAGCAGCTACCAGTCGGCCACTGCAGGAGGCTCAGGCTCCGGGGTTTCCCCAGTGTCTTCCTGAACGTCTTGTTCAAGATGTGGTTGCTCGTCTTGTTCCTGACGTTGCTGCGCCCCACCTGGTGAGGTGGTGGTGGTGGTGGTGGGGTGGGGGGTTGGAAGTGATGGGACGGATAAGTGGTGGAAAGGGGGAAGGTAAGTGGTGACAGTGGTGGTGGTGGTGGTGTAGGGGCGAGTTAGTGGCGGTATGGTGGTGGTGGTGGTGGTGGGTCAGTCGTGCTAGTGCTGGTGGTGAGTCAGTGGTGGTGGGTCAGTGTTGGTCGTGGTGGTGGTGGTGGTGGTGGTGGGTCAGTGCTGATGGTGGGTCAGTGCTGGCGGTGGGTTAGTGGTGGTGGTGGTGGACCACAGTTCAGGTAGACGCCCAGACCAGAGACCACTGACCACCCACGTCTACCATCACCATTCATAATGCTTCCTACACACGCACGCAACGCACGCAACTCAGGGACACTCACGCACGCACTTACACCGACATGACCAACCACAGCTGAGACAGACAGAGGCCAGTAGTTGTAGGCAGAACTTAAGGTTACGACATTGCACATATTTTCTCCCTAAGTTACCCTAAGTATAGTAACCCAAACTCACCAGTCCTAAACTAACTTAACTACCGTCATGCTCAAGGATCGTACCGTGTGTTCAAGGGTCGCACCCACGTATTCGGGGACGGTACACCGCCATGCTCAAGGGGTTGATCGGCCTCCCGTGCGGTACAGCATCAAATGCTTTCTAGTGACCCATTTTGCCCAGGCCAGGCGACCTGTGGGCTAGGCTAGCCGAGCTGTGGGCTAGACCAGCCTAGCTGAGGGCCAAGCCAAAAGATCTATAGCCCATGCCAGCCGAGCTGTGGTCTAGGCCACCCGAGCTGTGGTCTAGGCCAGCAGAGCTGTAGCCCAGGCCAACTGAGCTGTGGGCTAAGCCAGCCGAGCTGTAGGCTAAGCCAACCGAGCTGTGGGCTAGACCAGCCGAGCTGTAGCCCAGGCCAGCCGAGCTGTAGCCCAGGCCAGTCGAGCTGTGGGCTAGGCCAGTCGAGCTGTGGGCCAGGCCAGCCGAGCTGTGGGCCAAGCCAATTGAGCAGTTTTTATACATCGGCCGCCCGTCCGGACCTCCCTGGTCTGCTGAGCTGGCCAGTAAGGGGTGGGCGTCAGTCTGCTTGTGATGGATGTGCTGCTGACTCCACGCTGAGCCAGGGGAGCTGGGCAGCGGGAGGGGAGGCCAGGCATGTCTGCTGGTGGGCCGAGGATCTGCACACTATTGGGTGTAGCACGGAGGGCGCCAGGACTGGCAGGGAACCACACGACAGTTAGGAACGAGAAGGGTGTCTGGTGCTCCTCTTCGAGGGCATTCTGCTGATTCCACACCAGAGGCTCTTCTGCCTCCGCTCCCGCTAGTGGTGCTGCTTCATCAGCAGTGTCGTTCTTCATGACATACAGCTCTTGCTTCTCTCCCTGACCGGCGCCTAACGAAGGTCAGTCTAAGTTTAGCATGTAAGCAACAGCAAGGTAAGTACAAGGGTACATGGGAAGGACAGATGACATAAGACCTGATGGTGTATGCCGAGGTTATCCACTGTCGGAGAGTACGTAAGAAGGATGATAATTAGAAGACCTGATGGTTTATGACGAAGTTTTCTTCTGGAAACAGCATCTGGGGAGGACAGATAACAGAAGACCTTCTGGTTTATGACGAGGGTATGTGCCGGAAGACAGTACATGAGATGGATAGTAAACAAAAGAACTAATGGTTTATGGCGAAGTCATGTGCTGGAGGAGAGGACATGGCAATACCTCGTGCATACGTGGCGAAGTCTTCAGAGACCTTCACCGCTACGTATTTGAATAACGTTCAGTTATATGGATAAGGATATATTCAGCAACCTGTTCACATCCAACATACCGACAAAAGTAGATTGTGCTTTTCAAATTTGGTCATCTCGCCTACAGAAGCACAATGATCAAAGAGAGAAGGTCAGGAGGAAGGTAACAAAGATGGTACCAGAATTACGAGAGATGAGTTGCTAGGAAAGGTCAGAGGCCTCAAATTTGCCCACCAGGGAAGAGAAAAGAATGAGAGGTGACCTGAACACAACCTTTAAATCTTTAAATTCACTTGATAATGTAGACAGTGCAAAGTTTCTTTACGATGCAGGGATATAACAACCAGAGGCCATAACACGATATTAAAGAAGAGAATTGTTAGGAACGATGGAAAGATGTACTTTTATAATATAAGAAGTAGTGAATGAATGAAGTAAACTGAACGAGAACATGGTAACTGCAGACATCATACAGAAGTTTACAAAGCTGTAAGATGATAGAGAATGCTCAAGAGATGGAGAACCATGAGTGAAGAACTCCCTCCCCGTACTGTACAAATGGGTAATTACAAACACACACACACACACACACACACACACACACACACACACACGTCTGTTTTTAGAGACTCGCATTACAACAAAGGACAACGCACAATATCCGCAACATAGCACGGAACAGTATCCACACCAGGTATTCACGTCACTCTCTCTCTCTCTCTCTCTCTCTCTCTCTCTCTCTCTCTCTCTCTCTCTCTCACAGCAAGGCAGCCTCTCCTGCATATCACATCAGGAAAATGCTGCCATAGCAACACTGTAAGAAAAAGTCGATGGCGGGGCAGGCCGTGTCCCATCCCGTGAGGCTGGAGAGGGGCCAGAGGCTCCGGTGAAGGTATGATTACATGATCAGGGATTACCACCAGGATCAAGGAGACACCCACTCACCACCTGCCAATGCCACTCAACAACTGCTATAACCAGTCGTGCTTGGTAGATAACGGGGTTTCCACCGTCACTCCTCCATTCACCGTAAGTCTGGCCTGTTGTGTTAACGCTTATTTTCTCTGCGGCAACTCCTCTGGGCGTGGTTATCCATTCGATAGTTAATGTCTTTAACCATTTGTCTAATCCTCTGAATACTTCTGTAGTCGCACGTACATGTTTCGAAGTTCTCCAGATGCTGTATCAAATAAGGTTTCCAGTTTCCTCGCCAAGCATTTATATATTTTGGTTTGGTGATTTTTTACTTTACTTATGTTCCTAAAAATCACACCTGAGTTAATAATTCTCTATCTTCCTTGCTGAGTTGCTTTCAGGATTTAAACGTTGTTATCTTTGCTTTGCACCTGCTGACAGGCATTGATTATCATGCATCTCTCGTTTCATTCTAGACAGTAGAGTTCAAGGTCCTGTCCTCCTGTCCATCAAACTGGCGTGGAAAGTATTCTCATAAATTTTCTAAGTTCTTTATTTCCTTCTGGTTAACTGGCGACCACCCAATGGAGCAGGATTCAGTTTTATTTCTTATACATATAATAAAGGTCATCATTAGTTTTGCTCGGGTTGCGAGCAGGATGGTGAAAACTTACTTACTTAGAGAAGTTATGTCGAGATTTTGCCCACAGCAGAGCTCGCGCGTAGCACACACCACAGGGAAATCTAGAGTTACGGTACGATGATTAAGTCAAACGAGTTACGTGTTGGCAAGTGTTATGTCTGAATGTCTGAGGAGTGACTGCCAGCAGCCCACATAGGTGAGGTAGAGAGAAGACAGTTACCTGGCCCAAACGAGTGACATTTGACAGCCACTGACATGCTGGTTCACTGCACACACGTCACAAATCTTACCGCTGCCAGAGAGAGAGAGAGAGAGAGAGAGACTTCATAGCTATGTATGGAGGGCTGAAACCGAAGACTATTTCCTGTCCAGATCTAAAGAGTTGACTGACGCATTTAATAGCCCTGACTCGTAAACTAAAACACTGCCTCATACCGGTTTAACCTTTTTCAGTACAATCCTTCGCCTTAATTAAATCTTATCTGACTCGATCTTAACCTAGCACAGTCCAGTTAAATCACCTGAACCTATCATCAGCGTCTCGTGTGCCTCGAAGTCTTGAAAAAACGGGGGAAAAAAGATTAAGCCGGGTGCGACATTTTATCACATCCTGAAGGAATCAGTCAAGTCCCCCCTACAATTTGCACCCTCACAAATGACACACATTTTCTGTTGCTATTTTAGCTATGTCTCAATTTAGTCCCAACCTCTTATTTTCCTGAACCTGGAAGCGCTCTTCATCTTTCTTTTTTCAGTTTTTTTTTTTGAGTTATTGAATCAATCATTTCCCACAGATCAATGGCCAACCTCCTTTTAAGCATCCAGCATCGTTCTCAAGGTCTCTCCAGCACAGCGGTATGATCTTTGCGCACGATTGTATCATCTTTGCGCACGGCGGCACGATCATTGAGCACGACTTATAACACCCTTGAGCACGACAGTAAGACCACTGAGGACGACAGTATAATCCTTGAGCACAACGGTAGGACCTTGAGCACGACGGTACGATCCGTGAGCACTAGGGTGCGACAGTTAAGCAGGATGGTGCGACCTTTAAACACGACGGTACGACCCGAGGGCACTACGGTACGATAAATTCAGCTGGAAGGTAGGACCCTTGAGTACAACGGTACAATTCCTGGGTACGATGGCCTGGCTTTTGACCTGACCCAAGAGTAACATGCCAAAATCCAAGCCATCATACACAATGGTAGCACCGCCGTGCTCTACGGGCCAGCGTTAAAGAAAACGGGTGCTTCTTCGTCTGCCCGATAAAGTTTTTATTTGTTGTTGTTCTTGCTTCTGGGGCAGTTTTACAATCGTTATATATATACAGATATACATAAAGTATTTCAATGATAGTATGGGTGAAGGGTACGTGTCCAGTGGGTAGGTGGAGGCAAGTAGAGAAGATGCAGTGGGTAAAATACATCCAAATGCAAGGGTGACAGTAGGAGCCCGAGGGGGTAAGTCTAGAGTATATGAAATAAATGATACATAATAAAAGCATACGAAGTGATACTGACGGTAACATAGACAACACAAAGAGAGTTAAATGATTTAAGACATTTGCAGAATACGAGTCAAGCTGATACAGGATGTACGTACACAGAGTATCAGGACTGTCAGTATTATGGGTACGAATATACACATTTCAATGGGCAGTGAAAACACATTAGATATACAAGTTATGTACTTTGGGAATTACACAAACATACACCAACAAGTTACATAAACGCTGAGTATCATTAAACATCTAGAATAAAAGACTGCATACTGTTAGTGTGTATTGTCAACAATGGCAGTAATACAAGAGAAGACAGGAAAAAAAAAAAGCTAAAATCAATAATAGTACAAGCCATCGCAATGGTCATATGTCTATAATTACCAGAATGAGGTCTCTCAGCCGAATCAATGAACATGCCTCCCAGCCGAATCAAGAGACCATAACTCCTAGTCGAATCAAACAACATAATTTCCAACCGAATATAGAGCCATGAGATCCCTTTGAATCCCCGAACGAGTGTAAAGAGTTCAGACTACCGTGCTCTCAAGTCTGAAGCTTGAAGCTTAGTCAGTTAATAGGTTTTATGGGAAGCTGGAGGTCAGTATATTAAGCTCAAATTTACGTTCGGAGATTATAAAACGCAAAAGCTCAATATACTTCGCCCCCACGTACCTTAAGTGTGCTGGAGGTCAACATATATTGCCATCATGAATCAATATAAAAAGGTGTAAAAGGCTTTCATCTCACATTTTCTTCTGTAAATGGTGAACCATCTAAGGCCAAAAGTTTTCCAAAAAAAAAGAGGAGGAACTTTTTGTCATACGAAGGAAAACTGTGAAAAACTACTGAGGATTCTGTTCGATGAAAATAAATCCTGAAATAAGTTGCGAACAGAAGTTTGATGAGGAGAACAAGGAAGCCACAGCTGGGGCCTTCAGCACATACAACAAGAACACATCTGTATGATTTCCGTAAATCGTACTTACGTCGTAAGGTCAAAATTTTGGTGCCATAAAACTAAGACTTTGGTGCTGCAAAACTAAGACTTTCGTGCTGTAAAACCGAGAATATAAAACGGAATACAAAACTGAAGCCCCGGAGCTACAAAGCTGAAGTGCTAGGCTGCTGACCCGATATCTTGATGCTTCAGTCATGAACACGAAGCTTTAACAAAACGTAAACAATGACGGGATCAAAGTTAAACCTGACTCTGGCGGGAGTGAAGCCTACCTGGCAGGATATAGGCGAAGCCTCAGCACAACACAGTGGAGCCTTCAGGTAATGAAACAGACGATCCAGCTACTGTAATTCTGGTCAGAGACAACAGAACCTCACCGAAACAAAAGTGAAGCTTTTCAACATTAGAAAACGTACTATCCAAACCTTCATAAATCTGAATCCCTCCAACCTCCCCCTTTCAGCAGGTTCCCGAAGCTTTCAGATGATACAGGAGCATAATGAAGCTTCGGATGACAGGCTTCGAGCGTGTCGTCGAAGCCTCCGAATCACAGGTTTTGGTCGAATGCTCGCCCCATCCCCAACCCCACTCCACCCTTCTGGGCTCCGGACCCGACGTGTTCATGGATCACGTGACCTTGACCTCTCACCTCGGGCGACTTTCGAAAACCGTCGTTAAGGTCATAGTAGGTACAGGTGCCAATTGACGCCTTAGGTAATGTTAGTCCCTAATGCCGCGACATGAGTAGCTTACCTGTGAGGGAATTTCTCTCCTTCTAAGCTTCACATAATTTGACTGACATGAATCTCTGCAATCTTTTACATGGATATGATAATTACATGCCTTAGTGACCCCAAGACAATATTTCATCCCAAGATTCGTATTAAACGCGAAAAATAGTCCATATTATGAGGTTTCCACGCAAATCGACTGCCTTCCAAAAATATGAAAAATTGCGGGTAATAACAGGCCAAGGTACTTTTAGCAAAAATAGATAATAAAAAAAAATAAACTAATATAACATAATGAAACGCTTCCTCTAGCCGAGA
>JAUUDW010480437.1:0-12409 GCA_032361385.1 Panulirus guttatus | reverse complement strand
GGTGGGAGAGGCCGGTATTACTACTGCCAGAGCCCTCCCTCTCATTGGCAGTAGAGTCAGGCTGAAACCCGGAGATTTTTAGCACCCCATGACGCTGGGATGAGGCTTTTATGGATCTGGAGGAAGCTTATGACAGAGTCGAGTGGAATGCTTTGTGGGATTTGTTGAGGATATATGGTATAGGGAGACAACTAACTGTTGGATGGTGTAAAAACCTTTTATAGAGGAGCAAATGCATGTGTAAGAGTTAATGGAGAGCTGAGTGAAAGTTTTGGGATATATGTAGGTGTGAGGTAGGGCTGTCTGATGTCACCATGGCTTTTTGATTTAAACTGAAAAAAAAAAAACTATATATGGATGGAGTGATAGAGAGATCAAAGCAAGACTTGGGAAAAGAGGTGCAGAGATGGTGTGTGGTGGTGAGATATAGTAGCTAGTGGCAAGCGTGTTTGCGGATGATACTGTGTTGTATGCGGGGAGTGAAGAGGAGTTGCAGAAGGTTGTGTGTTTTATGATGTGTGAATGGTAAGGAAATTGAAGGTAAATGCAAGTAAAAGTGAAGTAATGGTGTTTCAAAGGAAATGGATTGAAAGTATAGATTTTGTAAAACCATATAAAGTGAAAGAAGAAAGTGTACTAAATTTTGCTGTGAATATGGGGGGAAAAAAACTTGAAGTGAAGGAATTTAAGTATCTGGGAGCTGTCTTGGGTAAGTATGGTGATATGGAAGGAGAGATAAGGGAGAGAGCAGTACAGCATAGAAGAGTCATTGGGTCATTTTATAGAATAATGAAGGGCAGAGGTATGGAAATGAAGAAAGGATTGAAGGACAGCATAGTCTTCCCAACCTTGACCTATGCAGCCGAAACATGGACGTGGAATAAGGCACAGACGTCATAAATCTAGGCTGTGGAAATGAGCTATTTGAGAAGAGCATGTGGTGTGACTAGATGGAATGAAGAAAGAAATGAAAGGGTGTGTGTATGAGACATGTGGTATTGCATGGAATACAAAGGGAGTGAATTGTGGAGTGATGGAATTGATGAAGTACAATGCTGTGATGTGGTTTGGGCATGTGGAAAGAATGCAAGACTGGGAGTTTACAAGGAGAGTGTATGATAGTATATTTGAAGAGGTTATTGTGATTGGAAGACTACCTGTGACATGGGCAAATAGGGTGGAGGAATATTGGAGGGAGAGAAACAGAGGAAGAATGCATGGAATGGTGTATGCAAGGTAGGCATGTAAGGACAGGGATAAGTGGAGACTCTATTGCCGTGGCCACCCCTTGATGGGAGATTCCCAAGGGAATGGGCATCAAAGATATGGACAGATAGATGGATGGATAATTACACAAAAACCTTACAACACTATTTCAATTGCAACCATATTATATAAACACAATATACAGTACCTACAACTTATCATGCTGATGTACAAAGAGACAATCGAACCAGATATAAATTCAAATTGATTTCATGATCACAAAAAACTAATAATAAAGAACCTAGCTGAGTTACAAGTAAAAATGAAGAATTGAAAACTACTTAAAACACATTAAGATTACAAACTCAAACTTTTCCATAAAACAATTTTATCCATTTCACCAAAACATCCTTAGTTCCGTACAACTATACCACTACACATAAACTCCTACCACAACTGTTACTCTAGATATAACACATGACAAATCGCTAACTCTTGTCCCATACTTATGGTGATTTAGAAATACATCTGATATATTCTGGAATGCTACCGTTTATGGTAATATGCTTATGTACATGTTCCAGCTGTTCTGCTACGTATTCTACTAGGAGAATGCGATGAGAATGTCAATGATTCCTAAACTTATCAAACAAACATAAATTTTGGGATAAGTATTAAACACATACCTCATGAGATTTGTAAAAATTCTATTGATATATTCCAAACGCTTTAACTGCTGTAATATAAAATAACAGCACATTTTCCCTCATATAAATTACCCTTATGCCTCATCAGAAACTGTCGATTACTATATACTGCCCCATATCATGCTCCACAAACGTGTTTCTTATCTACTTCACCAATGCGGCAAAACACAATTAAGTCATTATTTACAACTAATAGTGACGTGGAGCTAAACTAGACCTAACCATTACACTATTTCTTTTCTTAAAAACTGACGATATTGTATCAAATTTATAGAACAATAAAGTCTGACCTTGATGACTGGCACTTAAACTTCGGCCATTGCTAAACCATTTTGTTTTAACAGTAAAAAGAGAAGGCCGCATCCCAAAGTAAACAGTCTCCTCCATTACACCCAAAATTAAAGGACCTTGTGTTAAAGGACGTATATGTACATCGAATACTTAATAAAAACATTACGACATCTTATCTTGCAGTACCCTAAAATACAGTGGATTATATGCTTTAAGTCAAACGTACCTTTAACTATGTCTTCTGCTCCTTTCTCATGTGTAGAGAGTATAATCAAACTAGGTATCGACTCCATGATTGCTTAAGACACTCTGGAGCTCAGTTCAACCATGAATAAGATATTACACCTTGATAGTACCTTGATCACATACACGTACATCACATCATTTACATACATACTAAAAAAAGTAGTACAAAATAAGTTCATTTGCAGTATGGCCTAACTTTTTAAATATTTCGTTTTTGTGATAAGCTTTTCTATGTAATTTATCTGGAATAAGAAAAAATAAACAAGTTTGACTTACAGTTTTTGCCGTACATGAACGAACGGCAATATTTGTAAACAATACCTCCAAAGAAAATGGTTTTGCTATTACTATCCTAAACTATCTTAATGAGGTTCGTTTGAGTATTTGAATCATTATTTACCAACCTTGTTTCACACATTGCAAGATACATATATTGGTTATATGATATCATCCCAAAAAAATCACTTGGTCTTAGGGGGACCAATAATTCTTCTGTCGAGAACGAACAAGGACTTGTTCGAGCGAGGCCAACCCTGGAACATGTCACATCACATATTTCTAGATACAACCCTGCTTAACATTAGGGAAGTTTGTTTAAGTATTTTTATAGTTTGCTCCAAGAGATCACAGCACAAGAACTATGAGTAACTGTAACTACTGGAACTTCTTTCTTCAAACCTTGCTCTTGGCTTGTCAGGAAATAAAGTAAGCTATTATGTATCTTAACAGAAAACAGTTATTCACTTGGCTGTCAAGAGACATTCCAAGCCTTAGCCTTAGAGTCACCACACCAAATAAATCCAACTGCTTAAGTGTCACGTTAATTCCAACCCAACACTTAACATCGCTCACGTAATGTGACACTTGAGGTAGGGATATTGGGTAAGCCAGATGATACAGCATTCGGTAGACAGTTAATATTAAGGTGGGCCTATACAAATCCATTAACCCTTTAGTGTAAAAGTTTTAGAAGTTACTATATTTGTTGGATAGGCGAAGGGTGAAGGAGCTGCATGCAGAGCCCTTGTATTCACATCCTGAATAATATTTCTGCTGTTGACTGTGAAGCACTCTTATTACAACACGCCATTTACAGACCCTAGAATTTCATGTCGTCAATGCAGATGACTTTTGGGACACTGTTAGGCTTCTCTCCTGTACTTGTCCTCCCTGATGAATTTTAATGAAAGTGGTACTAATGGATGCCATACATGCTGGACAGTTGATACAGATATCTCTTACCCAGTGATTTTCTCTCTCCTTCGAAGCCCTATGTACAACAATGCCATCTTTTTAGCGCTTTATGTGTAAAATTTCTTCCTGCCATTTTATAAGATATGCTGCAATGGACAGATCACAGATATCATTGCCTGGCATTAGTTACCAGTGGAAACACATCGAGAAATATGTCTCCTGATTTCAACTGTTTCCATATTTTTCCAAGGGTTGAAGGCATGTTATATATATCTTTCTAAACATATCACTGTTCACATACCTGAAGGTAATTTTGACGGGGACGTAAAAGGAGTTTCCCTTCCTCGCTATTCTTCTTACATGATAATATCCCACTTGATATCAACCTCCAGAACCCTTTTACAGAATGATTTGTAATTCTTTTCCCCAGTGTGGTGTTCATAGCCTGCATGATTTTTCATTTTGAAAGATTAAGTTGTAATTGTCATTTGTCTTACCAGAGCCTCATTTTGTTTAGTTTCTTTTTTTGCTAATCCCCAGAATTAGCAGTAACGTCCTGGTAATTGTCCTTTACTATATAACTAACTAAATTTTTGTTACTTTGTGTCGTATCCGGGGAAAGAGAATGGGAGCTTACACGAGACATCACGAGACGTTAAACACGTAGTTCCCATAATCGTGTTAACTGCATAAAAAAAATTATTGTCATCTAAGTTTGAATGTACACAGTTCATACGACTGAGACAGAATCCATAAATACTGGTGTATAGCCAAAACCTAAACCTAACTCACTAATAATTTTATGTATTATTTTGGGTCAAGCAATGCCTCGAAATATTCTATTTGCGTTCTATTTTTCTTCATTATACTATCTCCTACTATGACATAGGTAAGTGTTTTCAGACACATTTAGTATAGAGTCATGCCAGAGCATTGTTGTGAGAATGTATGGGTTTAGGTTGGCTTATCTGACTGCTGGAAAATATAGAAATAGAATTATCTCACGTTAGTTCAGATGGCGCCAATAAAATGGTGTACATTTTAGGAGAGGGTGATCATAAAAGGAATCAAGGAGACTAAACATACGTGCAGTCGGGTGAATTAGCTGGGATGAGAGTGTGTGGTTGTATCTCGATTGGATCAATGATTAAAAAACAAATCCAAAGGTGTTGGGAAAGTAGTTGTTAAGGCTTGGAACACGAGTAGGGCTTTTGATGATTTGCTCCAGATCGTTAGATATAGATAGAGCTTCAATCATCCCCACCAGCTGCGTAAGAGATTAAGCGATTCCTTGAGGCGTATACTGAAATTCCCCACGTAGAGTCTCAGGTCAAGGACGGGGAAATATCATGGCCCCGGGGCAGGATTTTGTTTTAATTAACTGGAAACGTGAGATTTGTAGGGCTGAGAGAACCGTAGGCATAGAAAATGACATGAAGGTTTTGTAGAGGTAGGCAGCAGGTATGATGGTGCCGAAATGGCCATGATATCTTTTGATAGGGAGACATATGGGTAGTTTACTGTCAGAGAGGTGAAAAATTTAGTGGAAATATTCATCGACGGCCGGGTGTCCGAGACAGGCAAGTTATAAGAAACCAACGTCGTGTTCAACAACTGAAAGACTGTTGAGAAACTATGGATTTTAGTGAATAAATGATAAAAGAGACATATTCACCAGATGAGCTAGAGTTGTGTGGGTCCAATGCTTTTAGATGAACGCTTTTTAAGAAAACACCTGCACCTTCCAGCCCATCACTTTTGGTGTCCCACAATGCCCCCTTCAATTAGGGGTCCGGGTGCCTCGCGCCCTCTTGCACCCCCTTCAGGACCAGCCCTGGGGCCCCACGAATGTAAAACTCCCTTCCCATAAAGTACAAATCGGCAATTACACTTTTTTTTTTCTCGAATGCCTCTTCTCGCCTAATCCAGAGCCTACCAGCCACAGCTAGGTCCCACAGACAACTCCATAGTTTACCCTGACCACTTCAATGTCTTTCATGCCACTTTACCTTGTCCGATCTCAGCCAGGTAGCGCTAAGGATTACGCCATCGAGGAAAATCCTTGCTTGGCTCCTTCTCTTACTTCTTCTAGAAATTGGTTATACAGGAAGGGAGGGATTCCTGCTTCCGCCCCCTGAATCCCCTAAAACGAAACGTGGGTGAATATATACACACACACACACACACACACACATATATATATATATGGTGTTACCAGACTCCGCCTGTAAGTGGTTATACCACGAGCGTGCAACCACTTTTAAACGAGGCAGTATCGTCATCAATGGAGGGAAGTCCCAGTCGTCGAGGATCGTTCCGATCCAAACGAGTCCATTACTTCCCTGTTCCTGATTGAAGCGCAGGCTACAGGTTTCAGGAGCCTCATAAAAGGGGCCGTAGGGTTCCATAATAGTTATATGTATTGGTGTGTACGTTATGTTATCTGTCTGTACACAACTTCTCGAGAGAGGTTTTCCAGACGCGGGAAAAAAAACAACTCATCTTGACACGCGCCAATAATGCCAAAATCCAGACCAGCAAATGGGAGCCTGCGATAGACGAGCGCGCGTCGCTCCGTTCCTTCCTGTAGCTCACGGTGTCCACATTACCTCATAAAAAGCGTCGGGAAGAGCCGCTCGCCACTAGGTATGGCCGGCGGGCTCCCTTGTCCAATCTAACAAGGCAGCCAATATCGGCCGCCACAATCAGAGGCAACACGAGGTATCATCCAATAAGCTGGGCCGACCATTCACCAGATCGCAATTGGCAAAAGTGAATAGCCGGTGATCCTTCGCCAAGACTTCTATTTCCACTAGATATCAACAAGGCCCGAGATCGCTGGCGTCTGCCGAAGGAGGCTTTTTCTTCTTCCAGAGATGTCTTTCCCTTCGATGTGAAAGGCTTTTGTGTTTGTGTTTCACTGCAACACTAGTGCTGGCTACAATCAATCTGGAGGCAAGGAGGAGGAAGAAGAAGAAGGACGGGCAAGGAGAAAGTGGAGGAATCTGTTCCTTCACGGAGCGGCTGGGGACGGGTACAGCGCTCGGGAACAAATCACTTACGGTTGAGGGATGTTGTGGACATTAGTTTGCTTTGCAACTGATTTAAGGACAGACGCAGACGCGACACTTATTTTTCTGGTCAATAGTTAAGGAAGGAACAACGTACTAGAAGAAAAGCAGATTAAGTTAAGCCGAATTTACCAGACGTATCGCTAATCCTTAAAGAACAAATTGCTTTGTTCTCTGCGGTGATTCTCTCTCTCTCTCTCTCTCTCTCTCTCTCTCTCTCTCTCTCTCTCTCTCTCTCTCTTATACTTATTTTTATCTGTCAGTAATATGCTTACTTCTAGCTATCAAGGTCCTGGTTGTGGATTTCCCTGAGAGCTTCCTTTTCTGAGGTTAGCTAGAATAGATTTGTCTTGACAAAGCTCTCACGTGAGGTTAGCTAGTAAAGCGCTTTGACAGAGTAAACTTATATACGATAAACTAGTGTAGCATCTTAACTGGATACAGTAAATTCGTTTGATATAATTCAGACTTATGTCAATAAATCACCATAATCTGAAGCTAGCAAATGTTAGGTATTGTCCTTACAGGGCACCTTAATCTTTCCACACCTAAGATTTAAGGCCAGTATACCGAAATACAAGGTTAGCTCCCAAGAACCTTACTATGTGCAAGCAGGATCTTGTCATAGGACCTCGGAGCAAGATTGATATGGCGTCTTTTCATGAGAGCATCTGTGGTCAACTACTGCAATCTGCTGTAGCAGGAGAATTAAGATAACAGCCAGGTTCATGCAGGACATCGTCATCTGGATGTAACATCATGTTAACCAAGCGAGTCGATAATCCCTGCATCTCTGATAACAGCATTTGCAAGCAGTTAGTTCTAGCTACGCTGCGTGCAACATTCTCGGACTGAAACAATTGATATGTTAAAACTGTTCCAAATGATCTAAAATTATTAACATTTTAAACCTGGTCGTCCCAAGGTATTTTTACTTAGTACATTATCTTCCTACATTCAGTGGTAGATCGACGACGAAACTTCAACACATAAAGATGTATTTCAGAGAGGCAACACATCTTCCACGGAACCCTCTTGAAATTCCCTAACTCCCTTTCTGCTGTGATTTCTCCTGCGACATCTTCGTCCTTCCAAGTACAGGAGCAACGTTGGGAGAGTATAAATGATTGTTGTCAGTACGAGACATGGCGGCGAGTTGTCCAGGGTACCACAAATTATTTAGGAAGGTACAGTAAAGTGTCGGCCCGCGGAGCTCTTCCTCCATCATATATGGCTCGTCCGTTGCCAAGTACTTCCAAAGTATAATATCGCAAAGTACCTCTAACATAACCACGTACAGTCACCGTTTATGTAGGCTCTGATTTTACACACCTTTGTAGAATATATAAGGAAGGTGAAATTTGGGTTTTGCTTGTCCGTTATTGTAATATCAAAGCTAACTTAGCGGACAAAAAATTCATTTTTACTCTAGAAATTTCAATATAAACCATGCAGGATTTCTTGTCACCTTTGGCCAGGATGCTGCAGAGTTCTGGTTGGTTGTGGTAGGGAGGTGGTGTAGGGATGTGGTTAGTGGTGGCAAGTGGAAGATAAATGGTGATAGGCTCTGAATGGTGTTTGGTAAGTGGTGGAGAGTTCAAAGTGGTGGTAGGTAAGTTTTGGAGGTTTCTGGGTGGTGGTAGGTAAGTGGTGGAGAGTTCTGGGTGGTGGTAAGTGGTAGAGAGTTCTGGGTGGTGGTAAGTGGTGGAGGGTTCTGGTATTCGGTGGTGAGTGGTGCTGCGTGGCTGGGGTAAGTGTATGCAGGGTGCGCGCCATCTGGACCACGCGCCCGTCGTCCGTCACTGGAGGCGCGCGTCCGCTTCTCCTGTGTATGCCGCTGCACGCCCTCCGGGAGTCTAGCTCCGGCGGGTAACGTGAAAGCAATGAGCTGTGCACGTGTTGCCGATGGCCACCGTGCGGGCGTGATGCTCTTGGTTATGTACTGGACGGCTGGCTGGGTGGTGGGAGGGTGGGCGGTTGGCTGGCGTGGGAGGCGTGGTGGTAGCGGCGTGGTAGTGGCGCTGAAGCAGGGATGGTAGTGGTCGTGATGTTTGTGGTGTGAAGGAAAGAGCTTGGTTTACCCCGCCAACGTAACGGAGATTTATGTACGCGAGTGCACTCGTAAATCTCGCCTTTAAAATGAGTCTATACTTCCCCATCCGTCATTTATATACCGATACAAACATTTCTACTTATACACTTATCTATTTATCTGTCTCTCCGTCTATTTCTTGTAGTTTGCGTATTACTGAATATACGCAGTTAAGCAGAGAAGTCTGTGTATAGTTTTGAAGTATTTGAGACTATATTATGTCCTCCAGAGTCCACAGAAGCCGTATATATGAAAGCCATTTACTGAGTATGCACGCAGTATCTCTAAGACAACTTGCATCACTCAGCTGACTATAAATAACACCTCAGCAAGTATTTTACTTGCTGAGGAATACTCAGTCGTGATCTCATTCATCAGAGAAGCTCTAAACTCAGCAGCATTGTGACTGAGCATGCAGGAGCTGTGATGACTGCCTAACCAGATGGGGTCCGCGTTACTGGTGTGTTTCCAGTACTAGAAGATGACTGAGTAAATATCGACAGACCACAACACACACACCCGCTTCCATAAATGCAGTTTTAACCCCCCCCCAAAAAAAAAAAATGTTCAGTTCATGAAACAATAAAATTGCAATAAATCTTTCATCGTCAGTCAGGTGTGTATGATTCCCAGCCAGAGGTAATGGACCATTCTAGAATTTACCTTCTTTTTTTATCCTTAATATGTATTTATAAGTCATGGACGGAGGTGGAATTTGGTTGGACGGAATCATTTCTCGAGTGTAGGAATTTTAGATGAACGCAAAACTCATGCAGAGAATCAAGGACTTGATTAGGTAACGATAGAAGAATATTTTCTTTTTTTTCCTGTCGTAATATGAAAATGAAATGATACGATTATACAAATTTTAGATTCTCTAATCTCTTGAGACCATGAGAAGTCTCTGCGATCCCTTGTTGTGAAAAATTTGGCGTGAAATATTGAAAATTCATGAGAAATTAAGTTAGAAATGCACAGTCAACGGAGAACCGTTCATAATAACACGCCAGCCGGTAGAATATCACTTCCAGCTAACTTGGGAACAAGTTCTTAAATGGACACCGAGTATCAGCATTTCCTAAGGGAAAAATAGATCTCGTCGTAGCCCATGGACCTCTGTGGTGTAAGTGGTGCAACGGCTAGAGGTCGAGACTTGCCTAGGTTCGCATCCTGGTCGAGGCAGTCGGTCCACAGTCTACCCACCTGTTCATCCTCCCCCTAAAACCTGGTCGATAGATTGGGTACCTGGCTGAGAGGTGCCCTGATAGAAGAAAGACAGACATATTTGATAGCCCAGCTGCCTACGATAATGTCTTCAGTCTTGCCTATAACAGTGGTTCTGCGTCCTGGGATAATTATAAAACAAATGTATATATGTACATATACCATATCTGTACATACACACACGCACCTATACATACACACGTACACTCTCAGTTAAGTTAGTTGTGTATACAGCAACGAGAGGAATGCTATTAATGCGTTTTTGTGTTATTTCGAAACAAGAAGAGAATTACTGTTGCTCTTTTTGATCTCCTTAACTTCCTATTCAGGTTAATGGGGCTTGAAGCAGCTTTCAAAGGTTTTCGTTTTCGCACCATTAGATTAACATGATTATGACTCATAGTTTCCTCTATTTCTTCAATGTTTGCCAAACCATCCGCACTTTTTCCTTCACGGCATTTCAAATCTGTAGAGGCAACGTAATGGTAGTGGGGATGGAGTGATAATAGACGACCCCATTAGTGACCTTTGAGTCACTTAATGACACATATCTACCTAATGGGTATGGAAATTTACGTCTAAATGATGCATATGACAAATTCATCATTTTGACGCTCATGACAAATGCCTCTATTTGTTCCACGTGACAAATACCTCCATTTGATGCATATAATTACTATCATTTCTTGACGCTATGATGTCCAGGTTTTCCTCATTAATTTCGGTCTAACGATCGTCTGCAATTGGGAATTTATCTCTTGTATCTGGACTGATTTTATTCATATAAACCAGACCGTCTTTCTTATCCTTTTCCTTTTAGTTTCAATCCTATTTCCTAATCAATGGTGTGCTTAAGTAAAGCATATTCAATTTTTTTTCCTTGTGTATTCTTAGCGTATAGATTCATAAAACCAACATACATACATACTCAAGACGAGGGGACAGGACAAACACGGAACATAACATGAAATTAAGGAAGACATTTTTTACTAAAACGTGTGAAATATGCACAAGGTACTCCTTGGCTGGAGGTTATGGAATCCAGTGTGCCCTTTCCAGGCCAGGAATGGTTTATGGAACTTAGATCATGACGCAATACTACGGATATAAAACTCAAGTAACTTGAACAGACTCAATTGTCCTTTCACTCTTTACAATCCTGAGCGAGACTGGAAGTACGAAGGAAGGAAGCGGCTCCTCGTCAGTAACATTCCTCCCAGTGATATTAATGAGACGGTGTCCCTCTCTGAGCACACCTACGGATCGGGTAGACGCCCTGAACATCGGGAACAACGGAGAGGCGGGTGTTCTGCCAACCACCCTGAGACAACGAACGGGGACTGGCTGCAGCTACCGCGAGACTTGACTGCAGCCACGAGTGGCCGCTCGCCGCGAATTTCCCTCGAAGAAGGATTTGAGAGCGAAGTAGATCCAGCCAGCATCAAGGGAATGAATGACTCCAGGGGGGATTGTCTCTCCGTCGTCGCCAGGGGAAATATTCCGAGATGGAGATGTCTGCCTCTCGTGTCTTTACTGACGCTGGTGGGAGGGGGAGAGGGGAGGAGGAGGAGGAGGAGGTGTGGGGTGTCTGTCTGTCTGTCTTTCTGTCCGTCCGAGTGCCACGGGGCAAGCTTTCTGTGACAAGAGCTGTGTTTACAGACACCCACACCTTCCCCCCAGCGGGATTCAGCAGCTCTGAACCCATCACCTCTGGGCCAAATCTCGATGATGGGCTTTTTCTTTTTGTTCTTCGTTCACAACCATTTCCCTCCCCTCCCCCCCTGTCCTCTCCCTTTAACTTTCTGGGGGGAACTTGCGCTCTGTAAAGTGCCGTCATACCGAACGCCACCGGCAACAGACACTGCTTCGTTCGGTATCTCTGAATGGACGTTTGGGGACATACGTATTTTATGCCCCACGACGGAAGGTAAACCTTCAGACAGCTGCCAAGATCCTTCGCAGACTGAAAAGAATTCCTGTGAGAGCCGTCGAGGCGACCTTAACTCAAGCTAGAAAAGAAGCTAAGAGGTTATCTGATAATGGAATTCAAAATTATCAATGTTTTTCGACGTATTTGGTCAAAGACGCGATTTAAGACTAGATCACATTATCCTTAGTGATGGATACATAACAGAAATCGTTTCACTTCGAAAGAGCTAAGGTAATGAGACTGTCAGTATATGGAAGGACTTGACAAGAGTAGTTGAGAGCAACGCTAAGTATATGTTTGGAAACTGACTGAACAAATACCTAGCTTCAAATCCAAGGCTGATGTTAATCTCACCACCGTAATAATAAAGGGCATTTCTCCCGTTCGCATGAGTCTGCTTCGTTTGTATCTCCTCACTAATCTCTGTATTTACAGTCTTTACCGTTAT
>JAUUDW010480327.1:0-12410 GCA_032361385.1 Panulirus guttatus | reverse complement strand
AAAAAAGAGAGAGAGAGAGAGAGAGAGAGAGAGAGAGAGAGAGAGAGGCGCGATATGATCGACGGTGTTATGCTACAGTCAATTGGACAAGCCTATTACAATCCTGAGGGATATTAGTGTCGTCATTTGTCTAAGTAAGGCAATATATTGGCTGTATTCTTCCGGAAATGTTCGTAAAATACTTTTGGCGACATCTGTGTCTGCTGTGATAGACGGTGAGCATAATCCTCCTGCGAAATAAGGAATAATGCTCGAAAGTAGAATCTAAGAGGGTTAGCTTCTGTCACACCATGCCAGAGCAGGCAATTTAAACAACAGAAGTATCATGAACGTGCTTTAGTTGAGGCGATCTTTGTTTTAGAATTATTGAAAGTTCTTTCCATCTGTCAGCTGAACGACGTAATCATTTATGTGAATGCAGTACAAGGGTATTGTTGCATGATACTATTGAGAGTATTATGGAATGTAACTTTAGGATTCGCTTTATGACACATATTGATAGGTCTTCTTCAGCTGTGTGGCTATGATCTGTGATGTATAGCGAAGATTTTATTCCTTTCTTTTTTTACGTCTTCTCCTTAATCTTTCTCTCTTCCTGTCTTCATCTCATCCTAGTTCTTAATACATAGATTTTCAATATTTTGATCTTAATATATCTCACTCTCTTCACGTCTCTTCCTCCTCCTCCTACTCCTCCTCCTCCTACTCCTCCTCCTCCTCCTCCTCTTCCTCCTCTTTTCCACCAACGAGGTCGGGCGGCTGCCCCTCTCCCGGAGTTTCCGTCCCGTCAGTCAAAGGAGTCAAGTTTCCCTGCGGCACCTGTAGAGTGCGGCCAGGCATGGAACCCTGCAGCCTGCCTCCACTCCCAGCCCCTCTGCCGGCCATGCTACACATACAGCCAACACCCACCGCTCCTCTGCTACCCATACTATCTATAAACTCGCAGACCAAACACTCAAATATCTAATATACAAATGATATCTGATGCATACTATTTACCACCATACCCCGAGAATCGAACCCCAGTTCACCTGAATGGCAGTCAGGTAACCTAACCCTCAGGCCGCAATGACCTAAACACAAAGCATCTTCTCCCTAACCATCCGCTGATTCACGGATCCCCCGATGCTCACACTTGTAATAAAATACTGATATCCACTTCACCTGTGCTGGCCATACTGCCTCAAGACTCATGTATACATCACCTTTCCCCTGCCACTAACACTACCCGTCGGTCGACCCATCTGTCGACCAGATCATCACCATTTTTGCCATCATCAGTAAACTGGTAAGCTACTCGCTCATGACTCGTCTTGACCCTCAAGGTCCCACGGACTATTATGTTGATCCCTCATCATCTCTTCTGAACTCATCTCGTACAAAGAAAACTCATCGACCCCCTACAACTCATTGACCCATATGCCGACCCCTAATTGATCGTTTCAGCTCATTAACTCACATGACGACTGCTAATAAAACCTCTGCAGCTCATTAACTAGTATGCCGACCACTTGTCTGTCGTCTACAGCCCATTAACTCGTACACCAAGCAGCCAGGCAATCTTTGACCCTCATAACTCATAAACGTGTATGCTGACAACTCACCGACTTATACTTCTCATAAGCTTGTACAATGTCAACTCATCCTTCCAATTTAGATGTTGACTCCTCGCTGACCTTCATAAGTCTCGACCCTCAAACGCTCATAAACTTTTGTTCCGGCTACTTTTCGACTCTTTATAACTCCTTAGCAATATTGACCACCTAACGATTTCTTCATAACTCATTAACCTGCAAAACAACCACTTATCTATCCTAAAGTCATCAACTTTCAAGTCAACCAATTTACGACCTTCTGTAATTCACTGTCTTTTATACCGGGTCATCCATGGTCTCCCAGTCACAGCATATTCCACCCATTTACAGCCCATATCACCAGCCATAAAACTTATAAACCAGTTCACTGATCGATCACCATCCATGTCCAAAATAAACGCAATACTGTCGATCCTTCATGATCTTTCACCCATAAGCAGTCTCCTGCACCGACCACTTGCTTAACCCTTGCTCAGCACCAGTAATGAACTCATGTACTGAACACTAAGACCCCATCTGCTGCCTTCAGCCTACCAATAATAACCCACGTCTTTCTACCACATACCCTACTCATCTCGAAGCTTTAACCCCTTTACGTCTTAAGTTCTCATACAGAGTCCTATTCTTGTCCCCAGATAGAGAGGGGAACTTCAATAATCATTTTCTTGTTCATATCTTGGTTGCTGCAGCTGCATTCTTGATCTATTCAAAAGGAGCACATAACTCCCTTATGAGTTCCTCTGTGGTTTAAAAATAAGACCCACCGGTGATTATTGTCAACCACTGTATCAGTGGATTGCCTTCATTTGCACTGAAGATCAATAAAGCATTCTCCGATGTATGAATACATTTGTGACGCTTTTTCTCTTAACCTTTTCGAGACGTTAAGTCTTTTTTTCACGATATTTAAAAGCCTTTCAATATTTGGAAGAGAAATATGCACATACATGGGAAATACAGGAAAAAAAGAAAAACAGATAAGAGAAGACTTTATGGCTAACTACAAGATTATCCACTGGAAAACAGTAATGATGATTTAGAATACCTGATCTCCATAGATGGAGACGGAATACTAACAATGCACTTCCTCATATTCATGATAATCGGAGAGTTTGCTTACTAAACGTATATGGCGGTTTGTCAAGGAGTACTTCATTAATAGTGCGTTGGCAATGGTTCAATCATGTGAACATTGTTTATGAAACTCGTGTGTTTCAGGATACTGCGGCCATGCAAGACTGTTGCCACTTTCATTTCCAGAAATGTATGGAGAGTATAGTCAAATAAGGGACTTTATCAACTTAGACCAGAGTCATGCTGGATGAGGAGGGGCGGCAGATGACCCAGTCTCTGTGAGCGCCGGGGGTTAGTGGCTGGGAGCGAGTACTTTGATAAACCCGTCCGGAGACGCCCGGGAACTAGAGCTATATACGCCGCAAGTGTGTGTGTGTATGTGTGTGTGTGTGATCTTGGAATCATCTTTAACACCTGTTTAAAATTTTTCGGTTGTTGGTTATAATTTGCCGCTGACATCCTTAATGGCCTGGCAGGTGAATGGCCCAGAGTCAGAATAACCAACCAACCAACAATCTGCCGGAGAGGCTAAGGGAAGCTTGGCCTGTCGTGGGAGTCTTGAGAGCCTTGAGGACTTAACCTAATCTAACCTAAGCTGACCTACCTTAACCTGACCCAATCAAACCCAACCCAATCCATCCTAACCTAACATAATTCAAGGCCTTTCCCGTCCTTCCCCAAGCGGTTTCAGGTATTTCCTGACCCCAGAGGAGTACCTAGGGAACAAGGATGCCACGGGAAAACTTGTATGCGTGTCGACGTGGCTGAACAAGAGGTTCAACTCAGATTGTATACTTACGTTTGATACACATCACTGCTGTCTAGATTTTTCTCTGATGTAGTGGCTTCAAATATGTCCACCTGAGAAGAAAGAAGAGTGAAGGATGACCTGATCACAACCTTTTAAGTTTTTCAACCAGATTGGTAATGTAGACAGTGAACAGTTCCTCAGAAGAGAAAGGTTTAGGACAACCAGAGGATTTAGCATGAAATTAAACAAGAAACTTGGTAAAGATGTAAGGTCTTTTGTAGTATTAGAGTCCTGGTTGAATGGAATAAACTGGAAGAGGATATGGTAAATCTGCACACCATATGGAAGTGTGGTAGGCTGTACAGTATTAGAGATTGTTCAAGGTACAGGGCCCCATGAGTGTAAAACTCCCTCCTCACAACATCTCTACCACAGTGCTGCATCTCTAGCACAACTCTTCATTACTACATCTTAGATACAACACTGCAGTCTCACCAAATCTCTACTGGAACACTACAACACTATAACTTAAATACTTTCACGTACCACAACCTCACTGCATCACTGACACATCTCTGCAACCTAACTACACCTCTTCTGCAAAATCAAAATCTCCCTGCATTTCTGCGGTGGCACTACAACTTGCTAATTCTGTACTACAACCTCACAGCATCTCTCTCATGATGGTACAGCCTCACTGTATCTACCACAACTCTGTAACAGCACAACATCTCAAATACAACACTACACACTCCCTACATATCATCTTTTCCACAACAGTGTAATGTCACTACATCTCTGTTATGATACTACTAACTCACATCTCCCACAACACTGCAACCACACCTGGAGAAGAACAAAGAACTAATGGAGAAGGTCCAGAGGAGAGCAGGAGTGATGGTACCAGAACAGAGCTGAGTTACAGGAAAAGGCATAGGGGCCATAAATTTGCCCACCATGAATGGTATAATTATAACAATTTGTTAAATAAGATTGATGTAGATAATGAACAGTTCTTTGACAGATGTAGGTATACATACTTGTAAAAAAGTGACTTTACTCACTTTATGTAATTAAAGAGAAACGAGCTGATATCTATGTGAATGACTGGCAAGAAGGACTGAAATCCTTTGGTAGTATGATAGTGGAAAATTTGAGTGTAATGGGGAAAGTAAAAAGTAAGGAGGATTGCGTCATTGTGCAAGGGGACGTACACAGAGTCTAAAGGTGGTTGGCATATGATGAAAGTGAACAAGAGAAAGTGCAGAGTAATGAGGATGGAGATACAGTAAAGGAAGGCCTTAGTATGACCAATTTGTGGCAGGAAATAAACTTAAGGTTTCTGTGTGTGAGTTGGGAATTGACGTTGTCCCTAGCTTGTTGCCACCGTCCTACATAGGAGACCAATAAAGGAGACAGGCTGTCTACCGGCAAATATTAGAGTAGCTTTCAAGTATATGTGTATCTGTGCACATCCTTTATGAGATCAATTCTAGTACCATCTTTGTTGCTCCTCTCTGCACTTTCTTGCTACTTTGTGATGATCAAACTTCAGAAGCATATTCTACCTTTGGCCTAATGTAGGATGTAAACAGCTTGTTGAAGATTTGTTTATACTTATGTTTTAAGGCTATTTTTATATTTGCGAGCAATTTTTCTCCTTTACTATTCTCCAAAAATGGGACTTTAATGTAAGGCTAGGGACGGTGTCAGTTTCCAATTCCCTCTCGTCCTCAGATTCATACAGCTTATTTCGTGCTAGAAAATGTTATTTCTGAGGCTTTCTCTCCTTCTGTCCCATTCTTATGACTTTGCACTTTCTCAGGTTGAATTTTGTCTATCACGTATCAGACCAACTTGGAATCTGTCCAGGTCCACTTGTAAGTTGATGCAACCTTCCTCTCTTTTTACTTTCCTCTTTACCTTGGCTTTATCCACAATCATGCACAGGAAAGACTTCAGTCCCCCTGGCAGGTCATTCACATAAATCTCTGCCTGCTACTAATTCAAGCTTGTGCATGAATTTAGTTTTTGTAAGTCTAAAGGCAAAGAACACAATCTTGTTGAGGAAATTTTCCTCCTGAGGAACACATTTCCATGCTCCAGGTTGGAGTTTAGCATCAGAGTTTGAGAAACTGCATATCACACATGATACCTGTGACAGAAGCATCACCATTTGTGGGCAAGTTCAAAAGCCCTAAGGATGAGTCCTTTGATGGAGGGACTCTGAAAAAGTCCAGTTGTTTTGTCATTGGTATCATTATGAAGAACTGGAGTTTCTTCACTAAACTTGGTTATATGCTTAGTTATGTAATGAAAGATAAATGTGTTTTAAGGTGCCTAGTAATTTATTGTTGTTACAGCTTTCAGTAAATATTTTTTTTTTACAGAAGCGAATTGCAAAGGAGTGAATGATGGACAAGAGACCTAGAACAGCTGGAGGAAGTAATTCAGGGCCGCCCAAAAAACCTAAGTAATTTTCAGGCAATTCTTTAAGATATGTGCATTTTTCATTTTCATGTAATTTTTGAAGAATTTGGGAATTTTGTGTATGTATTTATAAAATTTGAATAGGAAATAGTGATCAGATGCAGAAGAAATTAATTCTGACATTGTGGCTATTTCATTTGGCATTAATTTTCAGGGTGGAAGATGAGGATGACGATGACTTTAATGACATGTTCCCTGATGGCGCAGACTTTGAAGAAATGTTTCATAGGGAAAGTGAGGAGATACAGGTGAGTGTTTCTGTTGTTTCTTGTATTCACCAAGATAAGTGCTTGGTGATTTTTTTCTACCCGACTATAATGTTTGTGGTTTGTTTAAATTTTGCAAAAAAGAAAGTAGCATTTATCTTTTATTATTGTACAGTGGACAAATCTTGCAAGAATGTGAGACATTTTTACACAAACACATATATGTATGTACGTATCTTTCTTCTTTCATACTTGTTCACTATTTCCCACTTTAGTGAGGTTGCACCAGAAAAGAAGAAATGGCCTCAATCATATACAGCCACTTTCTAGCTGTCATGTATAGTGCACTGAAGCCACACCCACCTACCACACCCATGCTTCACAGACCTTACTTAGTTTCCACTACCTTCTTCATATACCCTGGTTCATTCCATTGACAGCAAATATAACAAAGCTGTAAACTAAGCTAAATAGTGCACTCAGAACAATCATTGGCTGTCTAGCAACCACAGACACTCAGCTCCATCACAATGAAACAAAAGATCCTCCCAATATGGTCCCACCTCAGTATGCTTGTGACTTGGTTCTATGCAGCAGCACGAGACTGCTCCTGCCTAAACTACTCTGTAACCAGCTATCATCCCCAAGTAGAAATAAAAAGTTTACCCATACTTCATACTTCAGTAACCTCTACTCACAGATCCCCTAACCTCCAACAGTTATAACAGTTACAAAACACACACATACTGAATTAACTCAGCAAGCACTAAACATCTGCCCTCCCAACTCAGTCTTAAACTCCACCCTGCCAGTCAGACACTAGTCACATTTGCCCATTTATGCTTTGGACATCACCCATGCCTGCAATGCTGTTAACAGAATGACATCATATCCCGAGACCCACCACATCCACGATACAACTACCACAGTGAAGACATTGTGCACTTAATACTCAGTTACCCTGCCTTATCCACAAGCAGATGTACACACATCACTACATTTTAAAACTTATGGTCCTGACCAGTGGATGTGGCCAGCTTTCTTAGCACTTCAGGGGCCTCATAAAGATATGAGAGACTCCTGGGTTAGGAAGTGAGTAATCAAGTACATTGTTTTTGCATACTTTTTCTCTGTTTCCCACATTAGTGAGCTAGCTTTAACAGCAGATGAAGGAATGGCCTCATTTACTCGCAGCCATTCTCTAGTTGTCATGTATAATGCACCAAAGCCCCCTTTCACAACCAGGCCCCACATACCTTTCTGTGGTTTCCCTTGATTGTTTCAAATGCCATCTCAGCCTATTGACATTACATCCCCCCATATATACTGCATTGCTCAATTCACCCTTTCCTTTGCACACCTCACACCCTCCTGCATGTTCAGGCCTCTGACACTCAAATCCTCTTTCATGCCTTCCTTCCTCCTTCTTGATGTCACCTTTTCCCTTGTACTGTACTGTGCTGTACCCTCCACTTCCAACATATATACCCTCTCAGTCTTCCTGCCAAATGTCTAAATTCTTTTAGCACATCCTCTTCAGCTCTCCTGTATTTACTCTTGCTCCTCTTATTACCTCTCCTCTCTCTCTGTCAACCTTCCTTGCACCACATAATGTCCTCAAACATTTAATTTCCAACACATTCACCCACTGCCATACTTTGTTATTTAATGCCCTTGCATCACATCCATACAACATTGACAGTACTACTATTTGAACAGACATACCCATCTTTGCCCTCATGGAGAGTGAGTTCCCTTTCCTCACATTCCTCAATGTGCCCAGGAGATTTGCTGTCTTCAGTTTTCAGGGTTCTATTTGGTGCCATGTCCACTTCCGGGTATCTAAAGATCCACTTCCATCAGGTTCCCTCCATACAAATAACCTGTCTGTCCCCACTGCTAATCCTAATTACCTTGCTTTTATTCTCATTTACTCCCAACTTTCTCCTTTCTCATGTTCCTCCAAACTCGTAAACCAGCTTGTGCAGTTTCTCACTCAAATTTGCCATCAGCATTGTGTCACCATTAAATAGCAGCTGGCTAATCTCCCAGGTTCCCCCACTCCCAATAGACTGCTAACCTGCCCCTCTCTCTGAAACCTTCTCCTCCCCATTCAAAATCACACTAAACAGTCAAGTCATGGTGACATCATGCACCCCTGCCACAGACAATATTTTTGCTTGGAACCACACATTCTTATTACTTCTTACTTACAGTCACTTCTTACTCTCTTGATAAGAACTCACTGCTGCTTGTAGCTTAGCTCCCAGACCACACATCTGCAACACCCTCCACAAAGCATCTCTGTCAACCCTGATGTATGCTTTCTCCAGATCTGTAAATGCAATATACATATCCATCTGCTTTTCTTAAGTATTTCTCAAACACATTCTTCAAAGGAAACACCTGATCCTCATATTCTCTACCACATCTGAACTATATGTTCCTCCTTAATCTGATGTCCTGTGTTTTGACGCTCTGTGTCACCAGTCTCCCATACAGCATGCTAGATATGCTTTACAAACTTATGCCTCTGTAATTGATACATTTCACTTTTTCCCCCCTTTTTCCTCTATACAGTAGCACTATACAGACATTTTGCCAATTTTTATGAAACTTACCATGATCCATGCATACATTGAAAATCCTTACTAACTAATCAACATTACAGCCATCCCTTACTTAAGAAATGCAAGTGAGGTCCCATCCGCTCATGCCGCTTTCCACACTTTATCTTATGCAAGGCTTTCATTGGCTCTTCCTTTTCACCAAACCACTTGACATAGCTCTCTCACGTCTCATATCTCCATATCCAAAACATCCTACATCTGCCACCCAGTCATTTGTCACATTCTGCTGTCCTTTAAGATACTCACTCCATATCCTCTTCACCTCAGCTCTACTTGTTACCACTTTCCCATTATCCCCCCTTCACTGATGCCATCATTTGCTCTCTTGTTTTTCTAACTTTACCTTCTTTCAGAACATTTTCTGGTTCTCCTTGAATTTTGCTAATTCTTGCTGACCCCATCTCTCATTTGCCCCTTTTTCAGCCTGTGCACCTTCCTCTTGACCTAATTTACTTTTTTTTGTGCATTTCCCAATCACTTGCACTCCTTCCCAACAAACAATGCCTACACATTCCTCTTTTCTCATTCACAGGTATCTTAAGTGCCTTGTCCCACCACTTGCTCCCCTCTCTTTCATGCCTTCTTCCCACCTTCTATATGCAACACACTTCACTTGTACATGTAAGGACTGTGTCCTTAAATACCTGTTATTTTTCACCCACACCCTTAGCTTCATTTACTCTTAACTTTTGCTGCTCTTCGCCTGTCCTTGTAACTCTTCACCCAAACCTTTTTTCCAAGCTCAGTCAATTTCACCACCCACATCCCACTCATATTATTTCCCCTATTCATAAAGCCTCTACAGGCCACCCTTGCCTCCATGTTATGACCAAACATCCTACCAGCTGCACACTCATGTTCAAGAGTCTCTTTTGCACACCTACCATTCATGTAATCCATCACTGCCCACTTACCATTTATGTTTTTCAACCATGTATGCCCACATATACATTTTTAAACCAGGAGTACCTTGTCATCAATCCCTTTTCAGTGCACAACTCCACAAGATGTTCATTTTCATTCACATCACTGGTTACCCATACCCCCCCATTCATATACCCTCATCTGCCACATTACCCACATTCACATTCGAATCAGCCATCACTAATACTCACTCCCCTGCATCAGAATTGCTGAGACACTCATTCAGCACCTTTCAAAAGACTCTCCTCTCTTTCTTAGTCTTCTTGCTTCCAGATGCATAAGCACTTTTATTTTATCTACTTCATGCTGGGGCTCACTTCAGTACGCTCTTTCACACATTCCCACAGCCCCTTCCTCAGCTCTTGCCCTCACGCTAACCCCTAACTTTACTTATAACACATTCTCAAAACCATTCTTCCCCCTTCCCCATGAGCTTCTCAAACATACCACCTATGTCTTCCCTCTTCTCATTGTGGTTACATCCACTCACATTCAGATGCCCCAGTCTGAGCCTTCAAGGAGGATATGTGCCCTTTGCATGGCGCCTTCTGTTGCAACTTTTAGAAATTTAGATATAAGGAGAGGAATGTTTGCAGCCCCCCCCGTCCCACCCGGTATACTTGTCTTCTACAACATGCAGGGAATACATGGGAAGTATTCTTTCTCCCTTATCTCAGGGATATGTTTATGCACACACACTTGCATAGCTGAGATTAAGAAAATTTTTTTCTATTACAGTTACTTCCTAATATATTAATGGAAATTCTGTTATGCATTTTGCAGTCTTAGGATAAGTGAGAATGCTCAGATGAATTAAAACCATGTATAATTTGAAATTTAAATTCGTAATGGCTAAATGAATGAGAACCTCAAAGCACAGTAGATGTCTCATATACCTGTGAAATTTCCTGATAGAAAATGATAGTCACAACTTCATGTTTCTCTGCAGGGTGATGAATTTGAGGACACTGAAATCTCTCACAGTTCTTGGAGTCGGCCTCCCGTTCCTTCATTAAATCCTCAACAAGAATCATTTGTGTTCCAGCAGATTGAAATTGATTATTATATTGGTAATGTATTAAAGAGTGGAGTTTGCTGATGCTGGCTCCCGTAATGAGGCATAGCATGATCATAAATGTCACTTCGTCATCTCAAACCCACACTTCCATGCTGATATACATGTGAAGGATGGAGTGAAAAAGATTTTGAGTGATCGGGGCCTGAACATGCAGGAGGATGAATGACATGCATGGAATAGAGTGAATTGGAATGATTTGGTATACTGGGGCCAACTTGCAGTCAGTGGACTAAACTAGGACATGTGAAGTGTCTAGGGTAAACCATGGAAAGTTCTGTGGGGCCTGGATGTAGATAGGGAGTTGTGGTTTCAGTGTTGAGAAAAGACTAGTGGTTTGGAATATCTGGTTTAAAAAGAGATATCTAGTTATCTATACACAAGTATATGTATGTGATTACGAGAGATGGTCAACAGGCAATATTAGATTATGTAGTAATTGATAGGTGTGTATAAGATAGACTTTTGGATATAGATGTGCTGAGAGGGGCAGCTTGTGGGATGTCTGATCACTATCTTGTGGAGGCAAGGGTTTTCAAAAAAGAGGAAACAATGTTGGGCGAAGAGAGTGGTGAGAGTAAGCGAGCTTGGAAAGGAGACTTGTGTGAAGACATACCTGCAGAGATTGAGTGTAGAATGGCAAAAGGTGAGAGCATATAAAGTGAGGGGAATGGATGAGGAATGCGAGGTATTTAGGGAATTAGTGATGGCATGTGCAGGAGATGCCTGTGACATGCAGAAGGTGGAAGGTGGGTAGACTAGTAAAGATATTGAGTGATGGGATGTAGAAGTAAAGTTGCTAATGAAACAGAAAAGAGAGGCATTTGGGTGATACAGGGGAGGAGTGCAAGTGATTAGGAGATATACAAGAAGTGGCAGTAGGTCAAGACGAATGTGCAGGGGTTGAAAAAGAGGGCAGATGAGAGTTGGGGTGAGAGAGTATCATTAAACTTTAGGGAGAATAAAAAGATATTTTGAAAGGAGATGAATAACGTATGAAAGACAAGAGAACAAATGGGAACATCGGTGAAGGAGGCAAAAGGGGAAGTGATAACAGGTAGTGATGAAGTCAGGAGGAGATGGAGTGAGTATTTTGAAGGACTGTAAAATGTGTTCGATGTTAGAGTGGCAGATGTAGGTTGTTTTGATTTGGGTAGTATGCAAAATGAGAGAGCATGGAGATTGGTTTGGTGAAGAGAGAAGAGATGGTGAAATCCTTACAGATGAAATATGGCAAAGTGGTGAGAGTGGATGGTGTTATAATTGAATTTATTGGTAGTTGATTGGTTGGTAAGGATATTCAGTGTATGTATGGATCATGGCAAAGTGCCTGAGGATTGGCAAAATGCATGTATAGGGGAAGCAGTGTGGTTTCAGATGTGGTAGAGGATGTGTGGATCAGGTGTTTGTTTTGAAGAATGTTTGTGAGAAATACTTAGGAAAACAGGATTAGTATGTGGCATTTATGGACCTGAAGAAGGCATATGATAAGGTTGATAGGGATGCTTTGTGGAAGGTTGAAGAATATATGGTGTGGGAGGTAAGCTGCTAGAAGCAGTGAGAAGTTTCTATCAAGGATGTAAGGCGTGTGTCTGAGTAGGAAGAGAGGAGAGTGAATGGTTCCCTGTGAAGGTTAGTCTGCAGCAGGGGTGTGTGTAGTCACCA